>VMDO01003721.1:37846-138057 GCA_007922755.1 Pedetes capensis | reverse complement strand
GGTACTGGTGGCAGGGGCAGGGGGGAGGGTAGGGGGGAGTCGGTGAACCCAGGGCCTCCAGCATACTTTGCAGGCACTCTGCCACTGACCTGCACCCCCAACCCCCCGCCACCATTTTTTTTCCTAATTCTGAGGCAGAATCTTGCTAAGTTATGCAGGGTGCCTCTGGCCTCAAACCTACGATCCTCCTGCCTCGGCCTCCTGAGTGGCTGGGATTACAGATGTGCGCCACTGTGCCAACTTCTCTGTCCTTATTTTTAGAATATTTTCTTAAAAGTCTGGTGATTCTGAGCTTCTTATTGAGACTTAAGAATCAGGCCGTGTTGAAGGGAGGCCTCTCTGACAGGACCCCGTGGGGAACTGCTGGTCTGAAGGCCCTCTCCCCCTTGGGCTAGCCATGTACCCCTAGGTATATCTTCCACTCTTTCCTGCTGAAGTATATTAACTAGTGGCCAGTTTGAAGGTGGATTCCAAGAGGAAAACTGGGAGCCACAGTTAGCAAAATTTATTTCCCATTTCAGCAGTTCTGCCTGTCTCAGCTGTGTCTGTTTTTCTCCATTCAGGAGACCCTGCTTCACCCTGTACAGTAAGTCTCCCATCTTAAGCCCAAGCTCAGGATAATGTACAGTGAGGAGAAAAGACCTAGAGGAGTATTTCTGATTCTTAACACCTTCTAATGCAATCTTATTTTGGTCTATTTGTGCCCAGATACCTGGTTCCACTAATACTGACCCTTCTGGAGACTATGCAGTGTAATTTATGTATGTTGGCTACCAGATCATTCATTCTGAATTCAGCATTTTGGGATCCACTAAGTTACCATCACCTAGCTTACAAAATTTTGTTGCCATTGTCTGCTTTTATGTTCTCACTTCCTGTAACTTTCTATTTTTAATTTTTTTGAGATAGCGTCTCGTTATGTAGCCCTGGCTGGCCTCCAACTTGCTTTACTCCTCCCACCTCAGCCTCCCAAGTGCTGGGATTACAGGAATGCGCCACCATGCGTGGCTGTCCTTACCTTTTTAAACCCCTGTAGAGTTGTTGAGGTTCTCAGAGAGTAGAGGCAATATCCACATTCCCAAAAGTAAATGTCTGCAAACTCTTAAGAGACTGCAGGGGTCACATTTTTGTACTTTGCAAATAGATTCTTGGAAATATTCTGTTGCCCAATACCAATAACTTTTTTAAGGTATTAAATATTTTGCTTGAATTGGACCAGCCATATTAGAGGTATTGTAGAGGATACTGATAGACGAGATAAACTTTTCTTTCTGAGATTAAATGAAACTGTTTAGAAAGATGCAAATTCAAACACAGTACATGAAAAAATTCTTGAGAATTTGATATATTCTAATTTTTCTTTTTAATCTTTACATTTCTCATTTCCCCCTCAAATCCTGGGAATATTTGCTTTTGTCCTGTGTGGTGATCAGGATATCCAAAGAGTTTAGCTTTAACATGCAAAAGAAACAAAAACTTGATGAGTTTGATGGTTTCAGAAAGTTATAATCAACAATATTCATGGTTAGTGGTTAGCAGAAGAAACTAAATTAAGTTAGTATATTTTGGAAGTGCTTTATCATCTTTTTGTTCTTGTAGAAGTCTACTTTATTGATCTTCATTTAAAATTTTGTGTTAAAAACAGTCAGCAAAATTGGAATATCATGAACTTTAGAGATGTAAATGTCTGTATCTGTTTTTATAAATATAAAAGTTTAACTGTATTTTTTCAAAAATTAAAAACACAAATTGAAGTACACATCTAAAATTCAAGTTATACAAAAAGATGTCTTACATGCATGTCTAAGTTACCCATGATCTCAGTTTCCCCAGAGGAACTTGTTAGACTTTTGATTTTTAAGATCTAGGAGATTTTTTTTTTTTTTTTTTTTTTTGTGGTACGGGGGGGTTGAACCCAGGGCCTCGTGCTTGCATGCTCTGCAAGTGCTGGACCACTGAGCTGCACCTCCAGCCCATTTTTTTACTTTTTGAGACAGGGTCTCACTAAGTTACGCAGACTGCCCCTGGTCTTGAACTTGCGATCCGATCTAGATCTTAATGTACATCCTTTTTCAATTCTAAAACCACTTTTACTGACTTTATGCTGACCTTTCTTTTCAGGTGTCCTTGCTGGTCATGACAATCGTGTCAGCTGTTTAGGTGTGACAGATGATGGCATGGCTGTGGCAACAGGTTCTTGGGACAGTTTCCTCAGAATCTGGAATTGACAGTGTTGCGCTTACTTCCTCTTCTCCACCAGTATCTGGGGAAGTCAGTGCCCTAGCCAAGAGCTGTGAAAAAAATTCTACCTTATATTGGCGGGTGAAGATTTTTCTATAGAGATTATTATATACAAAAAGCAGCTTTCAGTAAACTACAAAAAAAGGGGGTGATGGGGGGACAACTGACAAGAAGGTAAAGACCTGCTCAAATGGACCAATATATTAGAGGTGGGTTGATTTAACCCTAATGAGTGTTTGCTTGTACTGAGTAATTATTTGTGTAGAATAGAATGTACATTTTATAGCAGATGATCATTGTGTTTGCATCTTGTTGAGAACTACATTTAAAATTTTGTATACATAAGAAATGTCATTGTTGAGTTTTTGTAATGGGAGAACCAGGCTCAGTAGTAAACAGAAGCATTACTATGTGTGTGTACTGTTTGAAGGAAGTCCTCTTGAATTCTGACATTGCCTTTTAATCTAAAAGAAATCCTGACTGCTAATGCTCCAGAGTGTTGACAGGTGAGGTGCCTCTGAAGTGAGTCATTAGTTCCTCACGCATCTTCTGCCATGCTAGCAATGTAAGTAAAGTGAGTGCTCGTTTTCAGTCCTTTGCAAGCAGATCATGGGAAGGCCAGAGGACAGGGATTTACTTGGACATTTTGGACATACTGAAGAAATTTCATTAGAATTTATTGTGCTAACAAAAAGTACTAGCATATAATTCTTAGTCTTTTAAAAGGTTAGTTGTGACCACCTGATACATTGAGTAGCCCCTTAACTGTTGGGTTTAGCAGGGCACTGTGGTGCACACCTGCAATCCAAGCAATTTGGGAGGCTGAGGCAGGAGGATTGTGAGTTTGAGGCCAGAGGCAGCCTCTGTAACCTAGCAAGACCATCTCGGGTGTGGCTCAGTAGTAGAGTACTTATCTAACATGTGCAAGGCCCAGGGTTCAGCCCTCCAGTGCTTGGGCCTACGTACTTATTTCATTTTCTGGAATTCAGTTTGTAGAGTGTTCTCATATTTCAGAAGTGTGATAAAATCTGGGTTGTCCCTGCATCTGAATTCAGAGTCTTTGCCAATGTTCTCTACTGTCTATATTGGGACAGAAAGTATAGTGTAATAGCGTTAACATTTTTTGAGAGAAGGTGAAGTTTAAAATTCAACCATTTGTTAGCACTGATGTGTAATTGTAACAAGCTGGCTTTATGAATTTTGTGTAATATAAAATCTGAATTGATGTAAACTGCCCTCAAACTAATCTATCTTTCCCTTCCTACCTTCCTTCCATCTCTCTCTTCCTCTCTCTCTCCCCTTCCTTCTTTCCTTTCCTTTCCTTGTGCTGGGGATCAAATCCAGGGCCTCATACCATGCTAGGCAAGTGTTCTGCCACTGAGTTATATCCCCAGCCCCTCAAATTCCTTTAAAACAAACATTTAAACTTTTTAGTCTTCCTTCAATGTTTGGATCTGAGAGACTCACTTTAAGGCCAAATAATCTCTGAAGTAGTTCTCCAAGGCATCCGACGAGTATACCAAGCAGTCCTTCCACTTTTGAGGGGCATAATGTGTGCACTATTAGAATGCCCTGGCTTCCCGACTTAAAAAGAGATTTTTCCTCTTTGATTTTCTCCTACAAACAAATCTAAATGATTGACAATATGGGACTGTTAGTCTTGGTTGATGCTGAAGTCTTATTCTACCATACAGAAGTGCACTTGTGTTTTGTAACTTAGTAAACACTAAGTTACTGTTTAGATAGTTCTGTGTTAACTTTTGGTCACTTGTAACCATAACCTAAATGTTCTAAAATTTTACCTGTAAATTCTTTTCATATTGTGAATGTGCTGATACATCAACTATAATAAGATCTGTCAGTTTTATTAAGATCAGTTGACATTAGAAAAAAGGATAAAGTAGAGGTAAATTGAGGACCAAAATGGAATATTGTAGATGGCAAGTATGAATGTATATTTGTATTTTAGTTAAGATTTAATGACCTTTTTGCTATAAATGTTTATCTGTGAACTATTTATACAACTTACAAAGAACAGCTCTTTGAGACAAAGCACATTTTACTATGTTACTTTTTTTTTTTTTCTGTGCTGGGGCTTTAACCCAGGGCCTTATGCATGCTAGGCAAGTGCTCTACCACTGAGGTCCATCCCCAGTCTGAGATAAGGCACATTTTATTTCGGGGTTTTTTTTTTTTTTTTTTTTTTTGAGACAGGGTCTCGCTGTGTACACCAGGCTGTCTTTGAATTCACATTAATCCTCTTGCCTCCCAAGTGCTGGTATTACATACATGTGTCACAACACCTGGCTTGAGATAAAGCACATTTTAAAGTAACATACTGATTTCTAAAAAATGGGGTGATGGTGATGTCAATTTGCCATGTAGTTTAGCAATTCATTCCAAACTCCCTTTCGAGAAAGCACTTCTAGGCTTGGTGCATGCCTGTAATCCTATCCGTGTGAGGATCAGAGGCTGGAGGATCGCAAATTCAAGGCCAGATGCAGCCTGAGCAACTTAATGAAATCTTGTCTCAAAAAATAAAAAGAGGCGGGGGTTGGGGCCCTCTGGTGATCACTTGGAAAGTATGAGTGAGGACCTGGGTTCAACTCCCTGGCAAGTGAAGAAAAAAAAGTCACTTCTATTATGTGGAACAAAAATAACCATAGACTAGACACACTGGTGTACACCTGCAGTTCTAGCGACTCAGGAGGTGGGACCAGGAGGATCACAAGTTCAAGGCCAGAGGCAGTCTCAAAATAAAAAATGATAAAGGGGTTGGGAGTATAGCTTGGTAGTAACATACTTGCAGAAGTATGCATAAGGTTCAGGGTTTAGCCCTACAGTACTGCAAAAATAAAAATAATGAATTATTTTATGAGTATCTCTTCTCAGAAGTTATTGTAGTAATAAGATACTTTATTCACAGAGGCACAATGCAGACTACAATAATTCTATGGCCTTAAAATGACATTTTCACGTCATTAAAGTTTATATAGAATTTAAAGCAATTCCCCTAGTATGTACTAGGGAACTGAAAGCTATCCACTTTTGAACATTTGCAGCTATTTGTACACAGGACCAGTTGAAATTGATCTCATTACTACAGTAATTACCTTACTAGTCATACCTCTGCTTCTTCCTCATAAGGGTTCCCATAGCTAAATTCTTGTTTACTTGCAGTTTGAGTTCAGCTGATTGCCTAATTCTGTTGTGCACAGACTTCCTGAAAGAAGTATGAGTATATACAATTAGTAGTTTGAATTTTAATTTTTCAAGGTTTAAAAATATGGCAAGATTTGCCCATTAAGAGCATTACAATTATCTGGTACCTGTTAATTTTTCTTAACTTCTGAGAAACATTTAAACATAATATGCCTCAGCAACTTAATGTAGACTTTTTGGACAGGGTCTCACTTTGGATAGGCTTTGCCTCAAACTCCTGTGCTTTAACAATCCTCTTGCCTTACCCCCTGAGAAGCTGGGGCTACAGGCATGTATTACCACACCCACCCCTGGCAAGAATATTTTAAAAGCATGTTTTTTTTCTAAAACAGTGTGATTACCATATGGTTTAGTAAAACATTCCAAAGCCCTGTTCAGCAGTTCTTGCTACTAGCAAGGACATCTCTACTCTGATGGACAGGCCTCATTTTTGGCAGCTATGCTATTAAGAGTCAAACTAAATATTCAGAGTCCATTTCTAACTCAAAATTTTAATTGTTATACACATACCATATTGGATCCCAAATCCACATACAGATTTGGGCTTAATGTTTTAATAACAAGAGAACCTAATAAGCAGTTCTCATTTAGATGAGCTAATTGATATTGCAGATGGTAGTGAACTAGTCTCCGTGACAATGGATGTGTTTCTAGGATATTGGAGAATTTTGATCTACTGAAAAAGAAATCTTGACTTCTCTGTGACAAAACAGAATTTTTATTGCAATAAAGTACTGTGCCATTGTTTTATTACTGAGCTCCTCTAAGCTTGTCAATGTCTTAGATTTAATAATATATTAAGACCCTACGTGTTTTAACAGTGAAAATGTTCAGGAAAACTTATGCTTTGATGTGAAGGCCATCTCAGACTGTCAATTATAACATACTTGTTGCTTATTATCGTTGAGTTTAACATAGAGAAGCTGATTAAACACTCCTCTAGAGGGGCCATCATTTTAGCCATGAATTTTCTTTTTAGAATCTTTAGGGTTGACCTGGCCTGTAATCCTAGCAACTCAGGAGGTAGTGTGATGCCAAAAGGATTTCAGGTTGGAGGCCAGAGGCAGCCCATGTAATTTAGTAAGACCCTGACTCAAAGAAACAAAAGACAGGGAGGAGTCAAAGGGGTGCAACCCAGTTGTAGAGCACTTGTAAGGGCCTGGGTTCAATCCCCAAGTACCTAAACAAATAAATAAATACATAAACAGGAGAAGGCTGTGGCAATACACTCCCAAGGTAATCCCGAACAGTCAGCCATTGAAAACCCTATGAGGGTTGCTATGAGTTCGATATGACTCGATGGCACCTAATATCTTTAGGGCTAAGTTAGACTTAGAAAAAACTTAAGTTCTACATTCCAACTTCTTTCCCTTTTGCTGTTGTGGAAAGCATAATTTAAAATGATTTCTTACCTTCTGTTAGAATGTTTTAAACAGTCCACAGGTAAGACATCTTTTTTATTAGAAAGGCTACCACAATGAATTATAGTGGTATCTTAAATTGGACTAGAAAGAACTGAAGTATACTTCAGATCCACTTGTTTTTCTTCTGTTACGCATCTTGAGTTGCCTCAAACTCAGTCCTGTATTTTAAAATGCTGGTTACAAGTAACATTACAATGGCTTATAGAATGTTTAAACCCTTGGTTTAAAAAAATATTAATCACAGACTGATGGTATAGTACACCTTGTATTTAGCAGATATTTTGCGTGATAATACAATTTTCTAGATGAGGATGTGGCTCAGTGGTAGGGTGCTTGCCTAGCATGCTCGAGGCCTTGGATTCAATCCCCAGCACAAAAAATTTCTGAAGTCTTTTTTCTTAAATCCAGTGACTGATTTTATAAAACACAGCTATGATAATGCAGCATTGTGGGGGGAAAGCCCTGTTGTTTCAACTGGTGTTAAATGTACCCAATAAAATCTTACATCATACAGGATTTTTTTCTTAATAGTACTTTGAGTGAAGTTGGTAGTATATTCCAAGCCTTTTCTGTCTTTTACACAATGGTGCTGTATCCTATTTTCTCTTTTCAAAGGCATCTACATCTCAGTGTTCTTTAAAGTTGGTTAAAAACTTTTCTGTTAAGGCACTCTGAAAATATTTTTCTTCACCTAGAATAGTTTCTACATACTTGTGACCAACTGACTATGAATGTCAGTAGTTTGTCTAATTACAGAAAAAATAAACATGCTAGATTAGCCTCTTACGAAAGCTTTAAACCACGCAAACTGCGCTTGTGCCATGACTTCAGTGTCCTTAATATCTGTCATACGGTGTTTCATACCTTTATTTGTACAGCTGCTTTGTGAAATAATGTTGCTGGGAACTGATATTGTAATAAATAAAAGCACTTTTAACCAGTTCATTGTAGTGTATTTTAAGTCAATTTTTCATAGGATTTATTTTTAAAAATAAGTCCCAGACGTAATCTCCAAGTCCAGTATTTCATGCTCAGCCCTAATTCCTTTATCTAAACATTGATACTTTTTTTTCAGTGAAAAAAGAATGGGGTGTAGATACAAGGATGAGGTTGGACCTAAGTTAACTTCTAAGCCTACTGTTAAAAGGCTACAGATTTTCATCAAAAAGCTAAAGTCATTCTTCCCGATAGCTTCTAGGATAACTCAGTTCCATTTTGTATAATTTTTAAATAGCCAATTCTGCTTATAGTATTAAGATTTTTTTTTTTTACTTTCTTCCACCTCATCACAACCATAAGATAAATGAAGAAATTAAACAAAGATGTTATATTAGTTCTATTTGTCCAGGTAAAAATACTAAGTACGTACAAATTGCACATCTAAGGTGGAAAATATCTCAAAATATGTTCCCCTAATGGTGGTGTATGCCACCTTACTTACCCTTTCAATTCTTGACCTGGGGAACTAAACAACAGTAATATAACATAAAAGCCAGTCAATTCAAGATGGCTTATATGCCTATCATAAAAATGATTAAGAATGAAAGATTAAATCATTAAATACTAGTATAAATGCTACATTTACCAACTATCAAGCAAATAGGTTTTATTTTTCACCTTGCAATCTTGCATACTTATAAAAAATGTCTTGTAAAAAGTTTAAGATTATACAAAATTCATAAATGCTGCAAACAGTAAATAATCAAGGATATGTATAATAACTTGGGACTACATCAGTTGTAATTACATGTACTTTCTGTATAATTCATGGGCCTCACCATAGGGTTGCTTGCTTATGTCCAGGCATAAGAGCCAGTCTTCATTAGTGTTTCATCCTCAACATACATGCATTTTTAAACCTGATCAGCTGGAACTATATCCAAACTAGTGACAGAAAACTTGCGGTACCAGAAACACTGTACCACTGGTTCCCAAATTCCAGTGTGCATCAGGATTACCTGGAGGGCTTATTAAAGCATAATTGCTGGATCAACAGCTTTCATCTTAGTCCACACTTGTAATCCCGGCACTCAAGAGACCAAGGCAGGCAGACTAGGAGTTCAAGGCCAGTCTTGGCTACTACATACCAAAACCTGTCTCGAAACAAAACAAAAAACAAAACACATAATTGCTGGGCCCCAAATCTGGTGTCTCTGATCCCACAGATCTGGGTTGAGAACTGAGAATCTGCATTTCTTACAAGTTCAAAAGTGATGATGATGACCCAGGTACCAAACTTAGAGAACCACCATACACATGAGATGATTCTACAAGCTCAAGTACTTCATATAACTTGTAGCATAAATTAGAGTACCCAATTTTAGACACCAGCTTTTTATGTTATAATTGTTACCTAATCCCACTTGGTGGTCTATGCCATTTTTTGGATTAGAAATCAGCAGTAAAAGCTAAAAATTAAGTCATTTGTACTTAAATTTGAATACTGCACACTAATATCTGATTTGCATAAAACATGACTTTTTGAAAGTTTTCTATGGCTTAAATAATATTTTATTCTCCTTCAAATATCTCGAAAATTTAGAGGTGCACCTGCTGTGAAAAGATCCACTAGCATCCAGGAGCCATAAAAGGCACAGATAAAGGAGGAGTGAGTATTAAAAAGAAAAACCTGAAATTCTGTGCCTCCCATGAAAAAGAACCATAAACTGTACTTGGCCAAATGCCCTATGTCCTCTGGGACTGTGCATTTTAACAAGTGTCTAAATGATGCTGATTTGGAAGTCCTTTATTTTTCATAGCAATGTCCCAGAATTAGGTCATTTAAAAAATATTTCAAGTTTCAATCAGTTTTTAATACAGAAGCAGACATGGTAGTTTAACCCATAAACATTTCATTAGGGTAAAACATACAATAATAATTTTTAATGGCGATCTTGTAAATTCATGTAACTAACCAAAAAAGCCTCCAATAGAGGACAATCCAGCAGTTTAAGATAAGCACCTTTTGAAGAACAGCTTTTAAACGGTACTGTTATCATCCCAAATGCAGACCTCCCAGATCTTTGGCTATTTTCATCATTTCAAACTTTACTCAAACTTAGAAAAAGAAGCAAGCCTTGCTGGACTTAGAACTGGAGCAAAGCTGAGGATGTTTCTTAAACCAATCAGGAAACCAGCCCCAGATACTAGGTGATTGTTTATAATAATAAACCTTTTTACTGTTTTTTATCAGTTTTAATGGGAATAAAAGAAGGGGTAACAACAACATGTTTATTAGTGGTTGATGTACTTGCCATAATGGCAAAAGTGATTGTATCTTGCATAAATGGTACACTCAAGAACATTCCATGCCCCTTGGTGGTTAGAACAATGGAGCTTATAAAACAAAACAAAAACCTGACTAATCCCATTAAAGGAAGCATCAAAAACTAGTTGTGAGAAAGAAGATGAAAGGATCATTCTCTAACTCCTGGATGCCAGGAAGCAGAGGTTTTCACAATCAAAAACAAAGGAAGCCCTAATTAAGAGCTCAAGGACCCACCCCTCAGGGGTCACATAGTTGGTTCTGTTACTTTTAACTAATTCATTATTTAACACAATTTTCTCTTTACCCCAAATTAAAACTAAGGAAACAACATTCTTCAAAAAGTGCAAACACCCTGAGATAGATCATTACCAGAATCTATACAGAGAGTTGCTATTTAGTTACAGTATAATTCATATTGAAGTCATTTCATAAAAATAACTCTCCCAATCTTCCACGTTCTGTTTCCTCCTGCGATGGTCACCAAAGCAATCTCTATTGTTAAGACTCTTCATTGCTTGAATGTAGAAACTGCTTAGCAAAATTCTCCAGCTCATTTTCAAGTTGGACAGCTTTATTTCTAATTCAAAAAAATGAATAAAACACCAGTCTCATTATTGAAAGGTCAATGAGAAAAATGCATTCATTCCAAAACTTAAAAAGAAACCCTTGCTAGTCAGCTGATACTACATTTATTGGACTGGTTCCAGTCCTCTACAGAGCACTCACTGGATGTACTACGCAGCGATGCAGTTTACAGTCCTCAATGCCCAGAACCTAAAAACAGTTACATGCGGATAAAAGACAAAAACTTTAATTTAAAAAAAAAGAGAAATGAAAGCACAGCAGGTAGTCGAGCCAGACCATCTTACACAGGAATTATATCCTAAACTGTACATAGTCATGACTGTCTTTGAAAACTCCCTTTAAGTATACCATAAGCTAAGAAAGAAGTCATTTTATGTATATACAAAGAAGCTGGTTGATGTTACAGGGTCACTGTATACCAAAAAATATTTTCAACACTAGAATCATACTTGATGCCATCAAATTGCCTATAATAATACAAGAAAACAGGTCAGATATGATGGTGAACGCCTGTAATCCCAGTGCCTTTGGAGGTAAAGCCAGGAGGATCACAAGTTCAAGGCCAGAGGCAGCTGGCACAACTTAGCAAGACCTGGATTCAAGATAAAAATAAAGAATGGGCTGGGAGTGCAGCCCAGAGGAAAGGCACTTACAAAGTGTGTGCAACGTCCTGGGTTCAACATCCAAGTACCAGGGTGAAAAAACCCAAGACAGAGATCAGAATATCTTAGATGAAACTAACAGACACTGATCAATGTCTCCCGTCCTCACACTGTGCCAGGGCATGTACCCACTGTATTCTGGAGAAGGGGAGGGGAGTCTTGTGTTGTTTCTGCACATGTATGGTTGAGGTGATATAAATTAAATGTACATATGCTATGAACTCCATTGAATATACTTCTTCAGGCAACTCTTCTGAAGCACCAGGCAAGTTAAATGCTACCCAAATGGCTCAGCCTTGTCCAGTAACAATGGATATTCCAAACACCGCCACCGCTCCCTTAATGACTAGTATACCTTCTAGGTGTGTCAAGGATCATTAGCTGATTTCACCATTGTGCAAATGTGATGGAGTGTTCTCACACAAATCTAGATGTTACAGCCTACTGCACACCTAGGCTTTCTGGCACAGTCTACTGCTGCTAGGTTAAAAACCAATACAGCACATTACTGTGCTGCATACTGTAGGCAAATATAACACAATGTTGAGTATTTGTGCATCTAAACAAACACATGAGTATTGTGTTGCACTACGACCTGGTGATAGCTTGTAAGGTCCTAAGAACAAGTATCTTTCACCTCCATTATAATCCTATAGAACTATCATCACATAGTGGTTTATCATTGACCAAAACATCACGGTGGATCCCAAGACAAATATATGCCCCAAAATTCAGGTCACAAAGTCAACTTCTCCAATTTTCAAGCAATGGCTATTAAGCGCTCTTACATGGACAATTTTATGTAGTACATGTCTGGAAAGTACAAGGAATGTTTAGATGATGCTTAATGATTTTCTGAGACTTGCTGGCAAGCCAGCTAATGAGTAAGGAAGTTAAAATAACTGCCAAGTATGGACCTGATGGTGACAATTCCAGTCTTACCCCCAAAGCAAATTTTATTAGATCCCAAAGAATCCATAATAAGTCATATGAAACCTGAAGTCCACGTGCTAATAGGAAATCATGTTTACTTTTATTGCTTCAAATTTAAGTATACTGAAAAGTCCCCAGTGAAAACAGAAGTTATGGTCTAGACACAGAGGACTAAGAACTCTCTTAACTACATGACTTCTGTTCTCAAAGTGAAATAACGTAGCCTAACAATGAGTAAGTTTAGATCTATAAAATTCCTTTTAACTCAGACTCATTCTCTTGTTGAACTTAGCTTTTATTGCTACTGCAAAACATATGGAATTAAACATTAAAGATCTTAATTTAAACCAACATGAAAAGTTAAAAGTTTTAATACAAATTCATTAGTGATTTTAATTATATTGTGGTTTTGAGAAGCAGTAAATGTTCATATTATTGAGGAAAAAAAGGCTTAAGTACCTTAAGAATTTTGAATTGTTTTGTATTTTCTCCAACTGATCTATTTCTTTGGATAGTCTAGCAATTTCTTCTTCCAGATGTCTTTGAGTAATATCAACTTGTTGGCACAGGCGAGCAAAAGTGGTAGCCATTTCTCTTAAAGAGAAAATTGATCAACAGTTAGGAATGTCTTCTAAGATCAATAAGCTGCAGTGCAAAGCTTTTAGAGAAAGAAGAAAAGCTATAAAATATGTAAATCCTAAAGGAGCAGCCATGCGTGGGGGCACACGCCTGTAATCCCAGCGGCTCAGGAAGTGGAGGCAGGAGGATCCGTAAATTCTAGACCAGAGGCAGTCTGCGTAACTTAGGGGGACCCCGTCTCAAAAAAAAAAAAAAAAAAAAAAAAAAAAAAAAAAAAAAAAAAAAAAAAAAAAAAAAAAAAAAAAAAAAAAAAAAAAAAAAAAAAAAAAAAAAAAAAAAAAAAAAAAAAAAAAAAAAAAAAAAAAAGGGCTGGGGATGCAGCTCAGTGGTCTAGCAATTGCAAAGCATGCAAGTGTGAGGCCCTGGGTTCAACTCCCAGTACCACAAAAATAAATAAATAAATAAATAAAAAAGAATCAAAGACCACTTCTAAGAATGATATGTAGAATGATAAAGCACTTGTAAGCTAAATATATCTATAGGATTCATTTCATCTGGCCTTAAGACAAATGCTCAAGAGGAAATATTACCTCTGCTATATGGTGGTGAATGCAAGTAAGCTACAAAAAAGCAAAAGATGGGTGTTTCAGAAGCATTTTATGCCTTACTTTTTCTCTTAGCCAATCAATAAAAATAAGAAATTGTTAAGAACAGGAAAGAAAACCATTCTATGAACTTTTGTGAAGCAGCCAAAAATAAATCCTAGGAAAATTTAGTCATGTTTCCCGAACCATAGAGTTATATCTAATTTGACTGCTAACTAATATATTGGCTTTGGCAAACACAATACTTGTATTTTTACAACCAGGAGCAGGCCTGCTATGTGTGCACCTCCAGAACATAATGAACTATCTTACACATGTTTCGCTGCACCTGTTCTCCTGTGCATCTTCATTGTTTTCCTGCCTTTTTATCTCCATTTTCCACATTCTACCAAATCCCAACATGACAAACCACTTTTCATTCTTTTAATACTTTATTAAATATTAACATTTATCTAATATAGTTTAACCAAATAATTATTTGAGGTTGCCTCCATTAGAATGTAAAGTCCTCTAAGAAAGAGGACCAAGTTATTTTCAATTTTTTATTTTCCATAATTCCTAGCATAATTTTCACACAGGAGGCAGATAATAAGTGATGATCAAAAAACTGGAAAGCTGCATTAACGTTTCTACTTAGATGAGCCTCCACTGATTTGTTCTGGGGGTCCAGGATATCTTCCTTAATACAAATAAAATCAAAACTAGTATATAAAACAGAAGCTCAAAAAATATTTGGTGGGTAATGAATGAATGAGTGAATGAATAAATGAACAAGTTCCTCAAATCTATGCTCTCATTATTTTTATTCTCTACAACTTTTAACTATGATCGTAAAAGCTCTGACCTTGTGTCTGCAAGTTTACTCTCTCTACAATTCCCATCTCCTTAGCCTATTGAGCACATCACAGCCTAGTTATTCACGGCATCACTCCTAGTATTCCTAATTATACAGCCCTAGTCACTACATATACAGATAGAGCCCTGTGTACAGTTAGGTTTACACTCAGATTTATCCCTTACATATACATTCGCCATATAATTTTTTTTCCTTATGTTCTTGAACACATTCCTTTCCTCCTTGTCTTTTTACTTTTGGTGTGAGTTTTCTCTGATCTTCCAATCCTGCATGCTCAAATCTCATATGTTACCTTTCCTATAAGTAACCTTTATTGATCCATTATTCTTCATGCTTTAAGTCACTGCTTGAGCCCCACATTTGAAAAACTGTGTTTCTTATACTACGGACCACTCCACTTTGTATTTTAATTATGTGCATGTTATTTTTTTCACTAAATTGTAATTATCTTGAGCTGTTTAGTTCTGCTCTCAACTTCATCCAAATACAAAATATTGTGTCTTGACACAAGTTCAATGTTTTTATTAAATCTTTGAAACAAATATTTAAGATTTATGAAAGCAGAAACTGGGTGGGCCTAGGTATTATTATAATAAAATTCTCATGAGATCTAAGTTAATACATTATTAATTTACTTATTTATTGAGACAGCATCTTACTATATAGCCCAGGCTGACCTGGAACTCGGGACACAGACCAGGCTGGCCAAACTTGCCTCGATCCCCCTGCTTCAGCCTCTCTAGTGCCACCATGCCCAGCTTTAAAAATTAATACGTTTAGACATTTAAGCCTGGATTGTGGGAGTAAAAGCAAATTATATTCATCATAAAATCAGAAGTCTGCCCACAACTAAGCCCCCTTAGTAAATGCTAAATTCATTCAGTCTTCACAATTAAGAAACCTACAAGTATCTTAATGATAGGAATATAAACTCAGAATAGGTCTGCTGAAGAAAGCTCTCCATAGTTCTTGGGAGTTCATAAATACCAATTTCCAAATGTTCAAACCTGATCTAACAAGAGAATGGGGAGGAGGGGAAGAGGGCAGAAATGAGGTGATTTTTTTCTAATTTTTTCACATTGGTGGTGATTACAAAATGTGTTCATTCTCTGCATATATGTCATACTTCAATAAATTTATTATTTAAGCAAAAGATGCCTCTTTCAACTTACTGCTGTACTTGGTGGCTACAGTTTGCACTTGTGAAACTAACAATCATCTGTAGTTTTTCAGTTGCGTAGTTCACAAACTGCTGTTTAAAGGCTCTCTCCTTGGCATGGGTGGTCCATGTCAGCCTTTCATAAAGATACAAAGCTCCATACATACTTAATGAAACAGATATGAGTTTCCAGCCTACTGTTTTCCAAATCTGTAAGAAACAGACACAGCTTACTCTGAGAAGGAAAATACCACTTGAGAGAGTATGTTAAAAAGCATTTTGGCTTCCTACAGATCTTTGAATCAAATCCGCTTTCTAAAAATGCATATACCTTTTCCATGAGAAAATCCTTTTTCCTGGAAATCAATCACGTGGAAAAGGATCAGCATGTAAATTATCCAAATAAACTTCTATAACCTTCCATATTTGGTAAGCTGATTCTATGTATCTCAAAAATAAGTAAATTGGTTTTTCTAGGATGGAGGATTAAAAAACCAAAACAATTATATATAGGTTGATAATGATGAATTATTACTAAAAATAATCCCTAATATTTTAAAACAGATCCCTTGGTATTCAGGAGGCCAGAGAAAGGACCAAACCTTTCTTTCTTTTAGGGCCTCATGCATGCTAGCAAGCACTGAGCTACAACCCCAGCCTCACCAGGCCTTTCATGTTATGCCAATGTATAAGTATCACTTCTTTGTGTGCTATGCTGTGAAACAATTAGGAAGCATTATTTTTCATTTATTTTATTTTTATTTTTTTGCTGTACTGGGGGTGGAACCCAGGGCTTCGCACTTGCATGCTTTGCAAGTGCTGGACCACTGAGCTGCATCCCCAGCCCATTTTTTGTTTACTTTTTTTGAGGCAGGGTCTCGCTAAGAAGTTATGCAGACTGCCTCTAGTCTTGAACTTGCGATCCTCCTGCCTCCGCCTCCCGAGACGCTGGGATTACAGGTGTGCACCACTGCACCCAGCTAGGAAGCATTATTTTAAAAACCAAATAGAGCTAGGGATGTAACTCAGTTGTACAGCAACTGGAGAGGAGGTGCAAGGATCTAGGTTCAATACCCAGCATTGCCCCAAACAATACCCACACAGTTGGTGCTGCTTCCTTCCTAAATAATATATGAATATATATATGAACATATATATGTAGGGAGAAGGACCCGGCAACCCACTCCCAAAAATCAATCTGCCACTGAAAACCCTATGAACAGCAGAGAAGCACTGACAATAGTGTTTCCCCTGTCATATGTAGGGTTGCTATGAGTTGGATACCGACTTCATGGCACCTAACAACAAATACACACACACACACACACACACACACACACACACGTATTCTTTTTTAAAAATTAAAGGTTAGACCTGTGCAACTCTTTCATTCACCACTTATAGCCCACACATTTTAGTACTGCTTTTGATCCTGGAAATAGAAGTAAAGGTACCGTTCCTTTCATAATCTAATAGCTACCTTTGCAATAATTTCAACTTCAATTATACTAAAAATAATGTTTCTTACCACTCCTCCAACAACTATGATGCCCATAGAAGTTCTAGATGTAAGAGAGGCTAACGCTGTGATTAAAGTAACCATGAGTTCTTCCTGCGCTGCATTATCTGGTGTTGCTGGATTGGCAGGAGCAGTGGGAGTTGAAGCTAAAGATCTAGGGAGCTGAGGATTTAGGAGGAAGAAGAGATTACAATTAAACAACTGTAAATGAAAGTTACATTTATAAAATCATTTTTTCTTCTAAAATTATAGCATCAAATCTATGCAATAAAAATGATCCCAAATAATGAGTATACCAAAATAAATGATGAAAATAAAAATGGACTGAAAAATTCTTTGCTTTTTGGTTTTGAAACAGGGTCATAATACATAACTCAGACTAGCCTTAAACTCACGATTATTCCTGACTCAACCTCCCAAGTGCTGGAATTACAAGCATGTACCATCATGAAAATTATTTTCTGTGACATGGACTAATGCTACCATAAACAATAATGAATATTCATCATATACAATGGCGCTTCCCTATAATGATAACTCTCAATAGGAATTTTTAAGTGGGGGCAGGGTAGCTCAGTGATAGATCACGGAGGCCCTGGGTTTAATTCCCAGAAGCCAAAAAAAAGAGAAAGATGAGAAACAAAAACCAAAAGCCTCCCAAAAACCTCACATCAAAAGCATAATCCTCAACACAAACAAAAACCCCTGATAAATTGGACTTCAAAACAAACCTTTTAAACCTCCAAATACACCAAAGAAAATTAAAAGACAAGTCACATGTTAGAAAAATGTATTTGGAAACTATGTATCTGATAAAAGAGACCTGTATCCAGAATATACAAAGAATTCCTAAAACTCAATAGAAGCCAAATGATACAATGAAAAAATGAGTGAAAGATATGAGTACATATTTCACCAAAGAGGGTACATGAATGGCTGAAAAGTACACAAAAAGATAGTCAAAATCATTTGTCCTTCAGGAAATGCACATCAAACCTAGGATGAGATACCACTTCACAGTCACTAGAATAAAAGATAAATACAAGCGTTGGCAAGACAACTGACAAACCAGAACTTTCACACTGCTGGCTAGAATGAAAACGGCATGACAGCTGGCAACTCCTTAGAAAGTTAAACATGAAAATTGGGTTATGGTGGTACATGCCTGTGAGGCTGAGGCAGGATGATTATGAGTTTGAGGCTAGCCTGGGCTCAATAGTGAGATCCTGTCTCAAAAACTATATAAAAAAGAAGAAAAGGAAGTTAAACATGAGTTACCATGTGGCCAAGCAATTTTATGCCCAGGTACGTACTCAAGAAAAATGAAAACACATGTCCACATAAAACCATATATGTGCATGCTCATAGCAGCACTTTTTTTTTTTAAAACAAGAACTTGTTTATTGCAAACAAACGAGGGGGGAGGGGAGAGACGGAAAGAGAGAAAATGGTCAGAAAGCACAACATATAAGGCTAAAATTGTTAAGTCTTCATTCTGCCCTAATGGCAGCATAATAACAACAAATGGCTGTCTTGCATAGCAGTGCTTTTCATAATGGTCCAAAAGAACTACCTACCTTAATGTCTATCAATTGATAAATGAGTAAATGTGTTGTGCCTACAACACAGTATGACTTGGCCATGAGAAGGAATGAAATACTGACACATGCTACAATACTGCTATGAGGAGAAACTTGAAAACTTTATGCTAAGTGAAATAAGCCACTCATGAACAACGTATCTTAAAAGATTCCTTCTATAGGAAATGTCCAGAAAGGGCAAATTTATCATCAGCCGAAGGTGATTAGAGGGGAGGCCACAGGCAGGAATGACAACTAAAAATGGGCAGAAGCAATCCTTTTGGAGAATTAGAAATATTCTAAAACTGCATTATGATGATGGTTTTATAGCTACATACATTTTCTCAAAAATTAAAGTACATCAGGCGCAGTGGCACACACCTGTAACCCCAATGACTCGGGCATCTGATACAGGAAGATCCCAAGTATGAGACCAGACATGGCCTGTGCAACTCACTGGGACCTTTCCTCAAAGTAAAAAAATGATAGAGAGGATGAGGCTGAGGGTGCAGCTCAGTGGTACAGCACTTGAAGGCCCTGGGCTCAACCCACTAGTGCTACAAAATATAAATAATAAAAAGTTAATAAATTTTAAAGTTTTTCTTTTAAAACGCTTTACATTTATTGGATTTGAAGCCTGAAAACAATACCTTTCAGGAAAATAAAAAAGTTTTTGCCAGGTGTGGTGATGCACACCTGTAATCCCAGTGACTCGGGAAGCGTAGGCAGGAAGAGTGAAGGTTTGAGGCCAGAGGCAGCCTGCATAACTTAGCAAGACCTTGTCTCAAGATAAAGAATAAAAAGGGGGATGGGGACACTGCTTAGTGGTACAGTGCATGCAAAGTACACGTGAAAGGCCCTGGGTTCAACCCCCCAGAACCCCCAACCAAAAAAAGGAAAAGGAAAAAAGCTTCAAAACTAAATATACAAACATCTATAACAAATATGCAGATTTGCTAAAGCTAGTTTTATTAAAGAAAATTGCCTATGCAAAATATGAATAGAGTTTCAATGGCAGAATCAAAGTAAGTACCTGAAAGACAGGCTCTGACAATCCAAGCAGCACCCTTTGTGCATTTGTTGGGCCCAGAAACCGATGTACAAGCGAAGCCCAGCCCAGGGAAAAACGAAAGACAATGTCCTCTTGAAAATCTGAGCACAGCTTGTGGCAATTTAGGTCATAACTGAGGTCAAATTTCTTGCAAGGGATTAGTGTATGAAGTTTATTCTGTATACCAGCTGGAAGCAACGGCTTTAAATTTTCTGCAAAGAACAAAATTGTTATATTTATTTTAAGAAATAATAAAAAATATTTTACTTCTTATGAAATATCCAGAGGAAAATAAAGTCTTTACCAACAAGAAAAAGGAAAAGACTACAGATGGCCTAGTGAACATAAATATTACCGATAATTTCTTGCTGGGATTGCAGCATGGAGGCATTGACCTCACTGGTGCACCGATCGGCCAAATTCCTCCCCATGCCGTCTTCTATGTGTTTATTCAGCTCCTGCAAACGACGGTAAATACTCACGTTATTTTTTTCCCCAGAAAGCAAGAAAATTTCCTAAAGACTTTTAATCTCATTGTTAGAGGGTAAATCTTTTGCGTACTCTTTTTCATGTTTTTGGTGTTGGGGAATGTATGAATCTAGGGCCTCACATATTCTAATATATGCTCTACTATGGAGCTACACCGCCAATCCCCCTGTATAGTTTGATACACAAGTTAGTTTACATTTATTACCGGTGCAGGAGACTTAGTTTGTAAACTGACTTCCAAGATGGCATTGAAAGGGCCAAACCATTATATAAATGAAACTAGAGGATACAATGAGAAAACCATCCCATATAACTTCCTAACTATGCTTAACTTACACTTTTATATACTTTCAATACACTTGGAGTAGGATGAAACTCTGAACAAAATTCATCAACCAAAACAGATAGTCGACAAATTTCATCTGTCATTGCACATGAAACCTGAAAATACAAAAAAACAGAGCAAAAAAATTAAAACAATTTGAGGGCAGTGTCAACTACATAGCAAGACCCTGTGTCCCCCCGCAAAAGTAAATAAAAATAAAAAATAAGATTACAAACTCCTCAAAAAAAAATCAAGAAAAACTAATATACTCCTTTAAGGTAAGGGACAACATTTTTAGCACTATCAGATAAAACAAATTTCCATTTACAGATACTGTGATCATAAAGTTATAGTTACCTTATTTGCCACTTCCTCAGTAACTTCCTTGATTTTTTTCTTAACATCCAGTGTTAAAAGATTCATCTGGTTTCGGATAAAGTCCAGTCTATCAATTTGGTCTTCCCTCTCTTCCATTGAATAAACCCTATTATATTAGGAAGAGAGATCAATATTCTGGGAATATTAAAAGTCCCAAAGTAATTAAGCAAGGATATTCATTCATGTTTTAGACCATCTATTCATATGAGAAAAAAGAAATTTTGCATTTCAATATCTAAAGGAGTCAACCAGTATTTCACTTAATAAAGTCCTTTATACAGATTTGATATAAATGACATTGTTTCTCTGCTCATATGGCACCTGACTCCTACAAAGTATCAGTAAGGATTCTAAGTCTCCAAACAGTTCACAGATATGAACAGTTGAGACAGAATCAATAGTGACGTTACTTAACAAATAAGTGGCGGTAAACGGTCCCCTGGCAGCCAAATCCAGCCACGTGCCCGTTTTTGTTAAACTACTACACCCACTTGGTTACCTATTGCTCCATATGTGGCTACCTTTGCTCTACAACTGCAGAAGGGAGCAGCTGAGAAAGGACAGTGTAGCCCACAAAGCCAAGAATATTTGCTATCTGGCCCTTCACAGAAGATCTGTTGATTCCTGGATGACACAAAGACCTGAGATCTTTGTAGAAATGGCATTACTTATAATGATTTCTAAGAGCTGGGCGTGGTCGTGCACCCCTGTAATCCCAGCGGCTTGGGAGGCGGAGGCAGGAAGATTGCAAGTTTGAGATCAGAGGTAGTCTGCATAACTTAGTGAGACCCTGTCTCAAAAAAAAAAAAAAAAAAAAAAAAAAAGATTTCTAAGACATACAAATCATCTTCAAATAATTTCTTTATGTGATGTGATTCAATGTCCTATATTTTTTAAAAATTAAGATCAATTGGGTCGGCCAAATTTTGGGTACTACAATAAAACAAGAGAGCTGGCATGAGCTTCTATGGCAACATCATCTCATTACACAAAGGCTGAACATGGGTCCTGCACAGGGACTGATCAGAAAGTGTTCATGTTTGTGTTCTAGATACCAGCAGTTCTCTACTTTGTACATAATGTACTCCTGAAAAAGTACCAAAATCAAGCAATGGACTTAGACGAGGTGGGGGGAGGTGTTTTCAGCTCCTGCATACATTAAAAATTCCAATTTTACCTCATCTTAGACTTAATCTTTGATGCTTTATGTTTTCTTGAACTGCCTTGTGCTCACAAAAGGTCCAACTGAGGCTTAACAGCATCACTTCTGTTACATCTAATAACATTGTTTGGGAGAAGGACCTGGCAACCCCCTCCCAAAAATCAATCTGCCATTGAAAACCCTATGAACAGCAGAGAAGCACTGACAATAGTGTTTCCCCTGTTGTACAGAGGGTCGCTATGAGTCAGATACCGACTTGACAGCACCTAACAACAACAACAACAACATTGTGATCTCTGTTTCAAGTGTACCAAGTCTGTGAGAACTATACTTTTGTGTGTCTGGGGGTGTTTGTTTAAGACAAGGTCTTGCTATGTGGCCTGGGCCAGCCTAGAACTCAGGATCCTTCTGCCTCAGCCTCCCTACTGTGAGATTACAGGCATGTACCAGCACACCTGGGAGAACTATGCTTTTCATCAATACTCTTGGTACTCTGAACAGGTCATGAATTGAAATGCAAAAAGAGAATCACCTGTTTTAGACTTCTTCATCAAATTCTGCTTGAAGAAATGCTTCTTCCACTGCTTTAAAAATATTTTAAAGCTGCTAAACATTTTAAAAATCGCACACGAATACTGAGATCAATGGATGTCTTCAAGGTTACGGAATAAATACTTGTATTTTCAAATATTCATTTAAAAGTATACAAGTAGGCATCAGTTAAATCCACAAGGCTGAATTTCATATGGAAAGTATTTACAATACAATTTAAAACCTTCCTTTTAACAAATACCTGATACAAAATAAACTAACATTTTTATGTTACAACAAAATGAACTCATACCTTTTCTCTGCTGCTGCCACGTTTATTGAATCCATTATGTTTTTCACAGTGTCTAGTATCTGTTTAGCTCTGATAGTGTGCTGCTCAAACTTTGTTTTCACTGCTGACTGCGAGATACACTCCTGCGAGGGGCCCAAGCCATGACACATTACTGTAATTCCATCCCAATACTTTCAGGAATTTAAACACAAAAAACTTGCTGATTATAACTTAAACTAAAAACAAAACTAAGGATAAAAAAAGTGCATAATAAACAAAATATAATAAACATATAATAAACATAATAAACAAAAAAATAAACAAAAAAAGTAAAAAGAGCTTTAACAGCAAGTTTCTGTCTTTGTGTATTCTTACACAGTAATGTGAAATGGTTTGACTATATAACATTTAAAAAAAAACTTAATTTTAACGTTAAAAGGTTTCACCACTAGAATTACTTATTTGAATCACCTTTACTCTAATTCTAGTTCATTTCTCTTGTTTTTCTCTACATGCTATAGATAACCTAATGAAGTTCTTGAGTTGTTAGAATTTTTATTTAAAAAATCAGTTGGATAATGAGATTCATAAGGCCACTAAAAAGGATTTCTATGAATTAAAATGTGAGCAATCTGAAAAATTATCTTTAACAACCTACATAATATTTTAAATTATTTATAGAAATATCTGCAGCTATTTCAAAAATAACAATAATGCCATCGTTGGACTGCAGTATGGTACAGAGGCCTGAATGATGCCTTACCTCATCCATTTCAACTTTAAGCTGTTGCTCATAACCCATTACTAACTACATAACTCAATTAATGTTTCATAACAAGTATTTTTCTAACTAGAATACATCAGAATGTATTACATAACAGTAATGGACACATTGATTTTATGAAATTTTTGTTTCAATTTTCAATATGTAATACATTTGTTATCTATTTTTTTACTGACTCATCAAAAGTTTACAAAATTATTATACTAACACTGGCCTCATTTCCTTTTTATTTCATGGAAAGTCAAAATCTTTACTGACATTACATTTGAAAACAACTAAAAAAATGCTATCCAGTCTTTGAACAATGTAAGAAATGTTACCCCAGGTTACATCAACATCAGTATCTACAAGAGATATTTTTCAGAAGACATGTTTATTTCCCACCATAATTTTTAAGCTAGGGTTATACCTCAATTCTCTAATATTACTATCAGCCCATGTTCTTGAACCTCTTGATATATTTAGCTAATACAAATTGTGGTAATTATTTCCTGAAGCTCATTAGTGTCTTTCCTTTGTCAAAATTAGTACCTTCAAGCTTTAAAAGGTATTCACTTAATACTCCAGTACTACATTTGCTATGCTGAAATCATTACTATGTTACATATTCATTAAGTGTACTATTTATAACCTATGCTTATGGATCTGTCTTTAAAATTATCTGCATACTTCACTCAGAAAAAGTCTATAATCTTTTGCCATTTTAGTTCCATTCTTCAGTATTTTGTTTGAGGTACAGAAAACAAAATAATTGCTTTCTTTAGCGCTATAGGGAATAGAAAGATAATTCATTTTGTCAACCGACTACACAACAGTTTACAACTCAAAGCCTATTCCTTTCTTGCATTATCTAGCTTCACTTTCATCCACGGAGAAGCTTATTTATGCATCACATTTTGACTAATCTTCAAAGGATCAGTGACAGAAAGTTATAGTATTCCTGTTGTGTGAATGCCTAAAATAAGGACAAAACATTCCACGGTGCTTCCCTCTTTAAAATCTCCAATAATTACCCAATGGTAAATGTGAATTGTAAAGTACTTTTTAAACGACCAAAACAGCTTTGATTTTAAGTAACTGTGTCTCACTAGTGTGCCAAATTAACCTTCACAAAAATTATAATAAAAGTATAAATATAATTTTAAAAGAAAAAAAGTTAAAAGAAATTCTGTATTCCTCGATGAAGTAGATCTAGATATCAGCAATGAAGATTCAAATGCATAGGTAACAGCACAATGTTAGAGCTAGACAAGACAGAACAAAAAGATTTCCAAAAGTTTAGGCAATATGAGTTACTTTCTGATTCAAAAGTATACAATGATGAATAGATATGAAAAGGAAAACAATATTTCTCTGATTGAAAATGACTCCACATTAGTATTCCTATTCATCTGCAGGCTATTAAGAGGCACCCTGAAAATGAATCTCCATGAGAAATACATACAGCATGCAGCATTCCCAGACTGATTTTTATCAGGAACTCTAATTTTCCAAGGAGTTTAAAATACTTTTCCAAACCACCTCAAATTCTATCTTGTCAAAGTATCCTATAGTTTACTTTCAAACTTGTTAATGATTCAGAACCAAAATGAAAATTACACTCCCATTAAGATAATTTTTTGACTCCATAATAACAGCAAAAGCAGCCAGATGATATGATGCAGGACTGCCCCCTTAAAAAACCCAAAACAAAACCCCCAAAATAGGAACTCAAGTGAAAACAATGATTACAATGATCATCTGTTTTTCTGATATGAGAGGGATTATGCATTTGGAATTTATTCTTCCAGGTCAAATGGTCACCAAAGTTTTTATTATCTGGAAGCTTTGAAAAGGGTACTTTACAGTTTGTGGGAAAAACATGCGGAGTGGTGGCAGCAGGCCACTGGTTCTTCCATCCTGGCAACACACCCACCCACATCACAGTGAGTGTTCATCAGTTTTTGACCAAAAATACATGACCCTGTGCCCCACCCTCCCTGTTCACCTGAGCTCACCCAATGCGACTTTTTGTTTGTTCCACGGGATGAAAAAAGTTGTCAAAGGGAAATATTCTGCGCAGTGGAGGAGGCAAAACAAAAAAGCAGTAGAAGCAACTAAAAGGTGTCAAAATCGATGAGTTTGAAACTTGTTTTGAGCAGTGGAAAAATACACCTCGATAGGAATATTGAATCAAACACCCGCCAACATGCTATTTTCCACTCCCAACTTACCATTTCAGCGTATCTTAAACTGATGGGAAAGTATAAAAAGGAACACCAATATACCATTTATTCAGAGGTACCAAATGTTGTCAGCCCCATTTACTTACCCCTCCTTTACTCTCTCCTATCACACACACACACACACACACACACACACACACACACACGCACATTTTTAAAAGAGAGGTGTTAAATTTCTTGTTGCCTAGGCTGGCCTTGACCTGCGGGCTCAAGTGATCCTCCTGCCTCAGCATCCCAAGCATCTGACACTACAGGTTTGTGCCTGGCTTCAGCCTGACATATTCAAGGTGACTGCAACCATCAGCTCACTACTGCACATGTCAACTCAATAAATTGTGCACAGTGGCACACCTGCACACAGCAACACATCTGCAGCCCCCAATTACTTGCAAGGCTAACACGAGGATTGAGTCCAGGAGTTCAAGACCAGCCTGGGCAACACAGCAAGCCCTTAACTCAAGAGGAAAACATAACCTATCAGAACTTGTCTTTTAAGAAAGGGGGTATTTCTACACACAATCATGAGACTATTATATTCAGAGCATTTACCGCTGGGACAATACTACTACCTAACATTGCCCACATCCAAATTTCAAGTAGCATCTATGGAATGTCTTTTATAACAAATCCACTAAATTTTATTTATTTATTTTAAATCCACTGAATTTTAGAGAAGAGTTTTACACTTCTCTCTCATACAACCAAATCTATTAAGAATAAATAATGGTGAAATAATTGGACAAAGAAATTTAAATTTCTAACTTGCCTTTAGAATAATGCCTGTCTAAAGCAGGTTAAAAACAGTAAGAATAACTATTAATAATATTGACTTGCTTGATTGTTTTGACTCTATTTAACTTCCAAGTCTTGCTTAACTCACTAGACTAAAAGTCCAAAATACTTAGTTCCCATAGAACCAAGTGAATCTGAAGAAGCCCAAGGCAAAGATCAAACTAATCAAGGTGATAGACCTGATACACAGTTATTTTATTTTTTCACAAAAATCATCTTGTAAGACTACAAAGAAAAATAAATGAATTCCAAAAATAAAGAGAAAATGTGTATAAAGGCCATATTATGTGACCACAACACAAAGAAACCAAGAAATTCATACCTAAAAGGTGGGGGAAAAAAGAAGCAAAACATCTGAATTTTAACAACTCTTCTATCAATAAGGAAAGGAATCATAATTAAAAACTAATTAAAAACCAATGAAGCCAGGCGCTGTGTTGCATGCCTGTAATCCCAGGCTGAGGCATGAGGCTGAGGCATGAGGATCTCGAGCTTGAGGCCAGAGGTAATCTCGCAATTTAAGGAGACCTTGTCTTACAATAAAACAAAAGGGGAAGGGGTGAGAGGTGCAGGTCCATGGTAGAGCACTTGCCTAGCATGTGTAAGCCTGTGGGCTCAATTTCCAGTATGGCAAAAAAATAAAAAATAGAATAGTAAAAAACCAAACATACACACACAAAATCTAAACTGAATAATGAAATCTCTAGAATATACTCAAAGCTGTATTCACAAATTCATAATCCTAAATCCCTTCGTAAAGACAAAACTCAATTCTACCAGGAAACTATGCTTGAGATTAACATAGAACTTAATGAATAAAATCCCCAAAGTGATATTTAATCAACTGATAAACTAACCCAAAGACAAGGAAAAGATTTTGATAAAACAAGTGAAATCATTGGCAAGTCTAATAAAGGAATGTTTATGTACATGTGCACACTTGTGTGTATAAATAAAAGGACATGAGGTTTAAAACATGAACATAATTTTATGCTATTTTTAAGCTCTCAGAAATGTACCAATTTCTAGGAAATCATACATTACCAAAACTGATTTAAGAAGAAACAAATTTCAGTTTTTTGGGGGACAAACTGACAATGTAATCACCAACAGATGCTTTGGCCCTTTAAAAATATTGCCTCCAGATACAAACATTTTACCTAGCTAACTATTTCTTCAGAAAAATTCAAACAAAGCTGACCCCAGGGGCTCATCTGTAATCCCAGTGACTCTGGAGACAGAGGCAGGAGAAGCACAAGTTTGAGGCCAGAGGCAGCCTGTGCATCTTACCAAGACTCTGTCTCAAAATAAAAAGTGAAAAAATGGGCTGGGGTGCAACTCAGTAGTACAGAGCTTGCAAAGCATGCAAGCACAAGGTCCTGGATTCAACCCCCACCCCAGGACTACAAAAAAGAAAAAAGAAAAATTCTAGTTGATTCTCACTTTAGATATAAGAAGTTTTAAACAAAACTTTCAAACTCTAAATCCTCATATTCTTCATGACTTGATGTTAAGCTACTGCTCACAAGCAATTTCTTCTATATGTAAGTTTTAGATTCCCAAGTGAATGATCACAATAAAAAAATGAACTTCCAAGTTTCTTCTAAAAACATTTTAGGCGCGCGCTGGGGCTGTAGCTCAGTGGTAGAGCATTTGCCTAGAATACACAAGACCCTGGGTTCAATCAACTCCCAGCACACAAAAATATAAATGATAAATAAATAAACAAATAGAAACATTTTAAGGAGTAGTTCCTAAGTCTGCCTGGTTATTATAATCACTCAGGGAACTATGTATGTAAACAGATTCCTAGGCCAACCCCAGCCCAAATGGATCAGTGTCTCTGGGAAGGTCAGGAGCCTGCAGTTCTCCAAAGCACCTCCTGTGATTCTGATGATCAGCCAGGTTTGGGAACCAATGCTCTACAGCCTATCTTTTATTCTTCATTCTCACCTCTTCTACAAGATATTCTGGGAAAGCAAAAGGTGTACTATGGACTAACATGAAAGAAGCATAAATGTGTAGAGCAATATGACTTGGTAGCAATGACAAGTAGTGACAAAATACAAAAGCTGGGTACAGTGGTGCATACCTGTAATCCCAGCAAATCAGGAGGCAGAGGCAGGAGGATCTCAAGTTTGAGGCCAGAGGCAGCCTGCATAACTTAGTGAGACCCTGTCTCAAAAATAAAAAGTAAAAACTGGGCTGGGGGTGCCCCTCAGTGAAGCCTTGGGTTCAACTCCTCAGTACCACAAAAATAAAATATATAAAAATATATAAAGACATATATGTGTGCGCATATATATGGAGAGTAAATAAGGAAAGACAAGGAAATAAATCAACTGCTGTTTTGCTGTTTTCTCTACATATTTTTCACATGGAGGAAGTAATAAGGAGGAGGAGGAGATTACTGATTCTTTTGTGAAAGCAAAAGAGAACAAAAAATAAACAATGGTCTTTGAGTACCTGGGAATTCAATATCACATATCTTGGTTTGAGAGGACATCTACTGATAACCCAGGGCCCTAAACAAGTAGAAAAATCTCACCAAGGAGGCAGTGAGTTTTCTTTCTTTTTTCTTTTTTTTTTGCAATACTAGGGGTTGAACCCAGGACCTCGCGCTTGCATGCTATGCAAATGCTGGACCTCTGAGCTGCACCCCCAACCCTTTTTTTTTCCTTTACTTTTTGAGACAGGGTCTCACTAAATTATGCAGACTTCCTCTGGTCTCAAACTTGCAATCCTCCTGGCTCCGCCTCCCAAGCCACTGGGATTATAGGCGTGCGCCACCACGCCCAGCTGGAGTTTTCTTTCTTAAAACACTTTGTTTTCACCTGCCTGATGGCCTTTCTTCCTCTCACCAAATTAAAGATGAGGAAATAGTAAGCAAATTCGTAATTTAAAAATTCTGTTAAATCACCAAGAGAGGTGACTCAGGGCTATAATCCCAGCATTCAAAAAGCAGAGGCAAGGCAGGAGGGCCATGAGGTTAAGGCCAGCCTGGCCTACAAAGTAAGACCCAGTCTCAAAAAAAAAAAGAAAAAAAAAAAAGAAAAGAAATAGAAAGAAAGAAAGAAAGCCAGCCAGCCGGCCAGCCAGCCAAGTATATTCATCGTTTCCATCCCTCCAATTACAGCAATTACTTATCAGGAGAAATAAATTACAGATGGACACTTTCTTAACTCTGAAGTCTGTGTGTTCACTCACAAGTGGGAAGGTGATAGGGAGCGCTACACAGAACTACATGAAGTAGGGCTATGTAAGAGTTTAGAAGATGAACACCTAAAGAACTTTTCAGTCAATTGTAGGATGTTTTAGTGCCTCATTAATCAACACCTACACAGTAACTTGTAAATTATCTTCCCTCCCCAATGCTGCACACACATCAGCTGCCAACACACTTCAGTAGTTTCCTACCAGATTCCTAAAGTACTGGAGCTGTATCATAATTATTTATTTGTTCAGGACATTCAGCACAAAATGAGAAGAATTAATAAGTAGCTATACTACATTTTAGAAACATAATCAAATTTTGTCAAATGACATGTTCAATTCATCTCAACAAGTAGTATGGTACCAAAGAATAAAGGATGATCCTCACTTTGATCTGTTTCTGTTCTAACAGCAATTACATTTGTTTGGTCTTGCTCTAAATTACTGACTACAAAGAATATCATTCAGTTCACAACATAAGCAATACTGGAAAAACTTCTCACTTATATAAAAAGGAAAAAGAATGAGGCACATATTACACTTTTAAATTTTCAGTTCTTACAGACCATCCATTTTGCAGGGCCTTCACTTCTTCAAACTTCTCTTGTTTCACTTGCTGTGTCAGAAACTATACTAAATAACAGCAGAGGTTACTGACAAACATAGAAAATGAAAATTATAGTGACTCTCCAACCAAGAGTTTTGTATTAGCCAGGGCATTCACAAAATTCCTACCTCAAATATTTGTTCAAAATTCTGAAACTCCTGTAATCTTGCTTGAAATCCTTCAGCAAGTGCCCCGCCTGTAATGTAAAGGCAAAGATTTTAAAATCTAGTCTAGTAGTCACCCTTACCCATGAGGGATATGTGAGGGGTATGTTCCAACACCCTTTGCCCTGGAGGATGCCTGAGACTGCAGATGGCTTCAAACCCTGTATGTGCTCTGTTTTCTCCTACACAAACACACACCAGTTTAACGACTTCTCCATTTTAACCAGGCATTTATCATGTACTATGGCCATAACTTTTGAAGTTGGAGGTATAACAGCAAGACTAACATAAATTTATTTTTTCTTCTTTACAATTTCACAGATTTGTTCTTACCGTAGATCTTAGCGGCCTCGGCATACAAAGTTTTCTCTTCTTAAGTCAAGCATTTTAAATTGTCACTTAAAGGAAGTACTTTACGTTGACTCTTTGGCATGTCAGAACTGTGAGCATCAGTACATACTCTTTCTTGCTCTTTGGGCATTGAAATAAGGGTGACCTGAACACAGCACAGCAATAACCCTGCGACTGATCTGTTCATCAAGGTGGCTAGGTCATGTGTATAGTATGGATATGTTGAACAAACGGATGATTCACTTTGCCTGGGATGAGAAGAGTCCATCATACCACTTAGAATAGTGTGCAATTTAAACCATATGAATTGTTTATTTCTGAAATTTTCCCTTTAATATTTCTGGGCCACAGCTGACCACATATTACTGAAACTGCAGATAAGGGAGTTCTGAACCCATATATAAGTGAAGGAACTACTGTATACAGCAAGATAATATTTCTGGCATGCTACTGTTTTCATAACCTATATGTTAACTAAAAAGGACACCTGTAGCCAGGGGCAGTGGCACACACCTGTAATCCCAGCAACTCCAGAGGCTGAGGCAAGAAGATTGCAAGTTGGAGGCCAGAGGTAGCCTGTACAATTTAGTGAGACCCTGCCTCAAAATAAAAAATAAAAAGAGGCTGAGTGGTACAGTGAGTGATACACTGAGTGCAGCTCAGTGGTACAGCATTTGTCTAGTGCTAAGTAAATGAATAATTTTTAAAAATAAATAAAATGGAAATCTAAAATACATACCACCCTCTGGCATCCCTTGTACTTTGTGCTTTCTAGCACTAAGAACTTCCTTTGCTGACACAAAGAAGATACGATTCCGTGCTTCTAAAGGATCCACAACTTTGAGCTCCTCTACCAAGAAATGCAGGCATCTTTCCATGTGTTGTCTGCGTACCTACAAAAAACATGAAAAGATTTTAATAATTTCAACAAAAAATAATTATAACCAACAACCATAGGCCTATACTAAACTTGATTTATAGTGATGCTATAGTAATAATTCTGATATACTTAATAAATTCAGAAGATTTTAATAAATAAAATTTGACACCTGATGATAGAAAATCTTTTTCTCTCAAACTTAATGATCTTCCCTTTAAACATTTAAAGTTCTGATGAAACACCAAATACTACACAATCATTATAAAACATACTATAGGCAAATATTAACAGTGGCATGGCAAAAGATTATCAATTCTGTATTAAGGGAAGTTCATAATTATACCGCAAAAAATGTGTGTATATGTGTATAAATTAATAACAGTGGTAGGGCCAACCATGGTGGCACACGCCCATGTAATCAACTGAAGCCAGGATTTGTGGCACACACCTACAATCCCAGAGACTTAGGAGGCGGAGGCAGGAGGATCCCAAGTTTGAGACCAGAGGCAGCCTGAGTAATTTAGGGAGACCCTGTCTCAAAAAAGTGGAAAAAAAAAAAAAAAGGGCTGAGGGTACAGCTCAGTGCAAAGCATGCAAACATAAGTCCCTGGGTTCAAACCCTAGTACCACACACAAACAAAAAAAAAATAGTAGTGGTACATACGCAACAGCCATAAAAGTGGCTGGAATTTTTATTTCCTCCTTATGCTTTTCTCATTTCCAAAATTTTCTGCAATGAAATTGTTAATATCTTTGAAATTAAAAAATAAGTGCTCTTATAACTTTGCTAAAATAAAGGTATTTTTGTTTTGAAATCAGAACCTAAATGATATACCTGTATGCTCCCTCTCACCTGAGAATTAAGGCTGAAGAGAATGAATTACATAAGGATTAGACTTAAATGTTATGTTTAAGATTAGCACTTGGGTACAAAAATAAGAATTAAGAATAAGAAGTGAGGGTCTAACCCTATCCCTCAGCCTTATGGCTATGACAAAATATGTCTATGTTAAGATGTTAGAAATTTAAGTTAGCCGAGCCGGGTGGTACACGACTCAACTCATTCAGGAAGCTGAGGCAGAAGGATGATGAGGTCAGGGCCAATCTGGGCTACATGGTCTGTCTGACCTGTCTCAAAAATAAATGTAAAACCAAAAAATATTAAAAATTTAAATTAAGTTAAAGAAGAATGTTAAACTCCTTGGGGGAAGAACAATTTGTGGGTAGTATTTCCTAATTTTCCAATGATTATGGGATACCCCACAGTTTAAAAGAGTATCATAAAGAGCTAGGGATGTAGCTTGGTAGTAGAACACTTGCTTAGCATGCCTAAGGCCTTGCGTTCCCCTCCCAGCACCACAAAAAACAGACAAATAAAAAATAAAAGAGTATCATTACAAAACAAGTTAATAATAGCATGACACAACACTTTATATTAAGTGAAATTTGGGGGGGGGTGGGAATCAAAGTAAATTAACATTTGAACAGTAACAGGAGAAAATTGTTTAATTTTTTCTTTTCTAAATTTTCTACAATAAACTTACTATTACTAAAATTTAAAAAAGCAATATCTAGCATATTAAGTAAATATTACTTATAAACTTATGATGGTTAATTTTGATCACTGACTGGGTTGAGAAGCACTAGGAGACAGGAAAGCATACCTGTGGATATGTCTGTGAGGATGGAGGAGGCCTCCCCTGAATGTGGGTGGCACCATCCCATACACTGGGGGCCAGATGGAATAAGAGGGGAAAAAGATAAGAGCCAGAGAATGAGTGTGTGCTCGCTCATGTGCTTTGTGGCTACCACAAATGTGAGCTGATCTGCTGCACCGCACCCTCCCCACTCTGACAGACGGAAACCTCTGAAACCACTGCTGTTACTGTTAGGTGCCATAGAGTCAGGTTCAACCCACAGTGACCCTGACAGGGTTTTCAATGGTTGACTGTTTTGGGATTGCTTCAGGAGTGGATTGCCACGTCCATCTGTTCCTTCTCCCGTTTTTGCGATGCTGGGGATCCAACCCAGGGCCTACAAGAGCACAGTGCAGCACCCTACCAACTGAGCTAAACCCATCCCCACCATAAGCCAAAGTAAATCTTTCCTCCTTTTAAGTTGTTTCTCTTGGCTTTCTTGTCACAGTGGTGAAAAACTAATACATAGACCAAATGCCAAAATGAAAAAACTAACAACAAAAAACCTGTTGGTGGTAAGCTGGGCACAGTGACACACTCTTGTAACCCCAGAATTCAGGAGACTGAGGCAAAAGGATCAAGAGTTCTAGGCTAGCCTGGGTTACCTAATGAGACCCTACCTTAAAACCACAACCACCACCACAACAACAAAAACAATTGGTAAGGATCTAAATCACCTGGAGCTCTTAATCTGCTGGTGGGAATATAAAACGGTACAGCAGTTTACATAACTCTTGGGCTGCATTTATTAAAGTTGAACATATTCTTAACCTGTAATCCAGTAATCATACATATACATACATGTACACATTATACACATAGACCCATGGTTTACCAATCTCTGCATTAGAGACAACTTGGATCAGCTCAATCTTGCTTTGAGTGGCTATGCCTTGTCATAACATGTGAAATAGCATCTTTTGCCTCTACCTACTACATGCCAATAGCATACTACCCCAGTTGTGACAACCAAAATATCTTCAGACACTGCCAAATATCCCCTGGGAGTCATAATTACCCAATGTCCCACACTGAGATCCAACAAAAATACAAAAACATGCACAGTAATATTATTCACAGGGTGAGTAGGGTGCTGCTCTGCACTCTCTGAGAATCCAGATTTAATCGCCAGCACCACAAAAATAAGAGAAGGACATGATAATCCACTCCTGAAGCAATCCTGAAACAATTAGTTATTAAAAACCCCATGAAGGCCACTATGAGCTGGACCCGACTTGATAGCACCTAACAAAAACAACAAATTATTGTTGCTAGTAGCTAAATATAGGGAATTTAACCAAATGCTCATTATCAGAATTATAGTATATTCCCAAGATGTACCAATAAGAACAAACAACTTTGCCCAATATGGATGCATATGACAAAACTGAGTGGAAGAAAACACAGAAGCAGATACCTATGATTTCATTACTTAAAGGTGAACCAGTTAAGTGCTGTAGCTGTAGTCCTAGCTGCTCAGAGGCTGAGGCAGCAAAAGTATAAGTTTGAGGCCAGGGGCACCTGCACAACTTAGTGACAACCTATCTCAAAATAAAAAGTACAAGGGGTACAGCTCAGTGGTAAAGCACCTGCCTAGAAGGTGCAAGGTTATGGATTCATGCCCCTAGTACTAAGAAATTAAAAAAACAGGTGAACAACCAGAAAAAATTATGGTTTCAGAACTGATGATAAGTGGTTATTGTTGAGAGAGAAGACAGTGGCTAAAAGGGACCGTGAAATGGGACTGTGGGTATTCAAAATATTCTGTTCTTTGATCTGGATCCTCACATGTTGTTGTTGTTGTTGTTAGGTGCCATCAAGTCGGTATCCGACTCATAGCAACCCTGTATACAACAGGCGAAACACTATGTCAGTGCTTCTCTGCTGTTCATAGGGTTTTCAATGGCAGGTTGATTATTGGGAGTGGATTGCCAGGTCCTTCTCCCAAGCCTGCAGCACTTGGTGTTTCCAGATGGTCTCCCATCCAAGTACTAACCAGGACCAACCCTGCTTAGCTTCCGAGATCTAATGGGATTGGATGCCACAGGGCTACGGCTGCAGGCCAGATCTTCACATAGATGTGTTTATTTGTAAAATTCACTGAGCTAGACACTTAGGATTTATGTATGCATTTTTCTTTTACACATTTTATACTTCAATATGAAATTAAAACAAAAAAGCTTCAAGTTCTGAAATGATTAGATAGACTTTATAAACACAATTTTCCCTCAAAGTAGCTTACTTTGGTCCCTACCACAAATGCACTTTGGGTTTTCTATAATCATACTTTCTCCTGTGAAGTTCTCTAAAGTATAGTTTCCTTAGATAACAATGTACAGGACAGTATTTCATAACTTAAAGGAAAAAAATAACTTACATCTTCCATATATTCTGGCTCTGATGCAGAAGCATCCCAACGATTATTCAGAATGAAAATATTAGGTTTAGAAAGACGCTCATTCACCTTGTGAAAAAAATGTTTCTCCTGGAAAACATCAAGAACCACCCTTTAAAAGATAACTTATATTTAAATTTATAATGAAACTTTACTTTAACTTAAAAGTTTGAACCATTTAGATAATAGTGATTAATATCCAAGAATAAAGGATCCTAAAGCATCCTATGAGCATTGAACTTATAAAAAGATAAGAAAAGTAAGAAAAGAAGGCTAAAGTAAAGGTTCTTCCTGCTCCTGTCATGAGTCTTTTTTGAAATTTAACTAATATTTATCAATCTCTACTACATGTAGGACATAAAAAAAACTTATGATATGATAATCCATGCTCTCAAAAGTTCCCTCAAATCTTTTTAAGAATTACCTAAGTAACCAGGCAATGGTAGGCACACATCTGTAATCCTGACACTTGGGAGGTGGAGGCAGGAGAATCCCAAGTTTGAGGCTATCGGCAGCCTGTATAACTTAGCAAAATCCTGACTCAAATTAAAAATAAAAATTAAATAGGCTGGGGGTGCAGCCCAGTGATAGAATGCTTGCAAAGTATATGCGAAGCCCTTGGTTCAACCCCCAGGACTGCCAAAAAAAAAGTAGCGAAGTAATTTAGTAATTTAAGATACTTGTACAAATCATAACAATAGGGAGTATTACATATATGCTACAAATACAATAAATGCTACGACTGTTAAGGGGAACAGTCTAATTCCCCTTAACCACATCTAGTGAAATGAGGAACTAGGGGCTGTGGTACATGCCTATAATCCCAGCAACTTGGGAGGCTGAGGTAGAACAATTTTGAGTTTAAGGCCAGAGGCAACCTTCACAACTTAGTGAGACTTTGTCTCAAAAATAAAAAACAGCCGGGCATTGTGGTGCACGCCTGTAATTGCAGTGGCTTGGGAGGCGGAGACAGGAGGATCGCAAGTTCCAGACCAGAGGCAGTCTGTGTAACTTAGCGAGACCCTGTCTCAAAAAGTAAAAAAAACGGGCTGGGGGTGCAGCACAGTGATCCAGCACTTGCAGAGCATGCAAGCACGAGGCCCTGGGTTCAATCTCCAGTACCTCAAAAATAAATAAATAAATAAAATAAAAAACAAAATATGGATGGGGGATGCGGCTTAGTGATAGAACACTTGTCTTGCATGTACAAGGACTTGGGTTCAATCCCCAATGAGGAAAAGAAAAAAGAAAAAGAAAATTAAGAAAGTTCCATAAAGAAAGATCCCCAGGTGTCTGTCAGCTTGTCGTTCTGTGGAGACTTGTGTGGTGCTGTAATGCTGGAAGCTATGCCACTGGTTCTTCAGATACCAGGAGAGCCACCCACAGTGGACAGGTTTCAGCTAAGCCTCCAAAGACAGACTAGGGAAAAGGACCTGACAGTCTACTCCTGAAATAGCCATTGAAAACCCTATGAATAGCAGAAAAGTAATGTCAAAATATAGTGCTGGAAAATGACCCCAAGGTTGGAAGGCATGCAAGTGATAACTGGGGAGGAATTGCCTCCTCAAAGTAGAGTTGATCTAAATGATAGGAATGCAGTAAAATCCTGGGACCTTTAGTTGGTAATGTGGCATGACTCAAAATAAGAAGAAACACATGGCTGCAACAACTAGCTCAAACATAAAAAGGTCATGTGCTTGTTGGTGTTGGGTAGTGGTTCATCTGCTGCACATAGGGTCATTATGAGCCAGACCTGGCTCCATGGCCCCTAACAACAACATAAAGAAGGACGTAAACTGGGCCTCTACTCCCAGTGACTCAGGACGCTAAGGCAGGAGGATTGCAAGTTTGAGGCAAGAGGCAACCTGTGTAACTTAGCAAGACAGTCTCAAAACGAAAAACAGTCACACACACACAAAAGACAAAAAGTGAAAGATGGATTTGAAATTACTGTTAATAAGGATTTTTGAAAGGTGAAAAGTTCAGAGATCGACAAATTGCAGGTAAAGAACAGCATAAGCTGGGTCCAAGTTATAGCCCAGTGTTTATATTTGCCTAACTCCCACAAGGCCATAGGTTTGATTCCCAATACCAAAGGAAAAATATGGGAGGGGTGATACCAAAATCAATCAGAATGTCTCTCAGAAGTTTACCTATCCAACACCCAAATCAATGGAGTTATAATATATGTTAAATATTTATGCATTTTCACATACAACTAGGTTATAAACAATTATTAATGTTATAACAGTAGTTTCATCTTTGTGATACAGGCACTAATAACACAGGAAAACAGACCTTGGTGGTAATACCTAGGTTATAATGCTGCTCAGTCACTTATAAGCTTTTGATGAATAACAATTTTTAAAATCATGTTATAGTTTTGCATATTAGCTACGTGAACTTTGCAAAGTTTGCTTAGAATGAATCTAGATATATACAGTACATCAAAAAAGTATACACATAAAAAAAAGTATACACATTAATCCTATTAAAATTGTAATAATACACACCAATAACAAAAGACAAATACAAGTCACATTTGACTTCTGCAATTACAAGAGGTCAAAGTACACATTCATATCATAATTCAACTGAACTTTGAAAAGTAATATATAGATAACATCTTTTAAAATGTGTACGCATTTTTTGGTACCTCAGGTAGATAAATAATCTTCCAAGTTTGACAAAGTTAGAGCACACACACATAAGGTGGAACCCTACAGTACATTCAAATAAAGCTGGAAAAGATGGCAAAACTGAAATTAGAAAAGGTTTTGCCTGAAGGACAGCAGGAGGCGAGTGGGAATGGTTTACACTTCATTAAAGAGACATAAGTAAACACCCTAACAATTTTGGCACACATTTCCTTTCAGACAGGCAAATAATCAGAATGAATGGCAACATCACACACTTATCACCTTAAATTCATAAAGATTCACCTGAAGGTGAAGTCACCAAGCCCTACATTGCTGTAGAAACCCATGGAATACTACAGAAGACCAGAAATAGCCCTCTGGTCCTATGGAAACTCAAATGCCTTTATTTGCCCGCTTTTAGAAGCTCTTTCTAATCCATGATTTGGATTTCCCACACTTTTCAAAACTAAAATGGACACCATTTTATTTCCTACCACCAAACACAGTAATATGATGAAATCCTACCGTGTTCATTAGTGTTGATTCAGAGTTTGCAACCAAAACGAAGACATCAGCATCTAGGCAAAATTTATCAATCCAGCTATCCAGCTCTGTGGTGACATCTGTGCCTGGACTATTGAGAAGGAAATAAAATTCTATTAGGTGATATTTTTAAAAACAAAAATGTGGGTTACAGATTTAAAAAAAAAAAAAAAAAACAACTTTTCTCTATCATTTGAAGCCCAAAGAACAGGATTTCTACCAATCAACTGCACTAGGAGATTTTAATCCGGTCATTTTGGACAAACCAAGTACCACAATCAATATTTCAAACTTTAATCTTTATGTTTTGAAACAGTAAAAAAATAAATACTGAAAAACAAACCAAACTAGGCTAATGGATAATGAAAAGGACTATGGGTACAGCTCAGTGGCCAGCCTTGGCTACAGAGTGAGATTCTGTCTCATGAAAGAAGAAAAAGGGAAAGAAAGAAAAAGAAAGAAAAAAAGAAAGAAAGAAAGAAAGAAAGACTGACGAAGTGGCTCTCTTTGAAATTTCTTATAACAGAATTAGGCCATGCAAATCAGACTGTTCCTTAACAATCACAAATGAAATCAATGCAGCAATCGAATGACCTTAATTTTTATGTGCCATTACACCAAAGCAAGCAGTATTATTCTATTTATTAAATAAGCCTATGCCCAAGAAAACACAATTCATATGTAAATTTACCTGTCTACTAAAACCAGGTCATCTCTCAAGAGGGCACATTTTGCTTTTGGCCAAAACACATGCACAAGACAGCCAGCTTTCAAGTCTTTGTCCATATGAAGGGCATGGGCCAGCTGATTAACTGTCTGAAGCAGGAGGGAAAGAAACAAAAAAACTATACTCATAACAAAGTTAAATGAAAAGTAACACTCCCATTGGCACAGCATCCATCCTTTTTTGTTGCTGCTGTTTAAAGATAGGGTTTTGCTCTGGGGCCCAAGCGTGCCTGCACTGGCTGTATAGCGCAGGCTGGCCTGAAACTCACCATTCTCCTGCCTCATCCTCTCAAGTGCTGGGACTTACAGGCATGTGGCTGTCACGCCCAGCTCCACAACATCCATTTTTGCAATATACATACAAAGGGTAAAACTTCAAATTGTTTGAAATAAATCCATCTGAACATTCTTAAGAAAGTTGAGTTTTTAAACAATCAAATAGAAAAAAATGATTCCCATGTAACAGTTTATTCATGCCACCCTACAAAAACAATCAGGGTTGGAAACATTCTAAATGACCAACAAATGGAACGCTACCGAAACCTATGTGACTCCTGAAATTAATACTGGTATGGTAAAGCATAAGTTTTAGAGTCTCTGTTCTTTCTGTATATTTGTATTTTCTGACTCTTCTGAAATTAACACCTATTGCTTACTAATGAGGGGGAGTCGTCATTACTAGGGGAAATATTATTAAAACATAATTACTTAGGTTTAAACGTCCTATAGGCGTAAAAGGAGACAACACAAGAGGTAAACAGAGCCAAGCATGGTGGTAGATGCCTGTAATCCCAGAACTCATGGGGCAGAAGCAGGAAGACAGCAAGTTTGAGGCCAGGCTTGGCTACACAGTGAGCTATAAGCAAGCCTAGCTTACATAGTGAGACTCTGTCTCAAACAAAACACAACAAAAGAGGTCAACACATCAGTACATATATATATATGTATGTATGTATGTATGTATGTATGTATGTATGTATGTATGCATGCATGCACGCACACACACATATACTGAGGGGGGCAGTACTAGGGGGCTGAACCTAGGGCCTCGTGCATACTTTGCAAGTGTTCTACAATTGAGCTGGACCCTTTTTTATTTGTTATATCGAGACAGGGTCTCACTAAATGATGCAGGGTGCCTCTGACCTTGAACTTGTGATCCTCCAGCCTCCCTTTCCAAATCGCTGGGATTACACATATGCACCACTGTGCCTGGGCATATTTGCTTTTAATACAGGATTTTTTTTCCAGCAGTTATTCACATAAACCTGCTTGAAACCAATGACTGTGTTTTCTTTCAATTTAAATTCTGAAAATATTCCTATTTCTCAATATAACCTCTGGTGCTTGGCCATGGTGGCATCTGTCTGTAATCCCAGCACTAGGGAGGCTGAGGCAGGAGGTTAGAGGCCAGCCTGGGCTACAGAGTAAAATTTGTCACATACACAAAATAAAAAAGAGAGAAAGAAAGAAACTGACTAGACTAAGGGCATAGCTTTCAGCATCACAGCAATACACAAGCCCCCACAGAACAGCAAAGGGACAGACACATGTTGCTGTGGTGCCAAAAGCTATGCCACTGGTCTACAGATACTAGCAGGGTCACCCGTTGTGGACAGGTTTCAGTTGAGCTTCCAGACTAAGATAGACTAGGGTGAAGGACGTGGCTAACCCACTCTCCAAACAATTAGCCACTGAAAACTCTATGAATAGCAGAGAAATACTGCCAAATATAGTGCTGGAAAATGAGCCTCCCAGATTGGAAAGCACTCAAGAAATAACTGGGGAAGAGTTGCCTCCTCAAAAGAGAGTCTACCTTAATGACTGGGATGGAATAAAGCCCCAAGGACTTCCATTTGCTGATGTAGCACGATTCAAAATGAGAAGGAACAACTGTAAACATCCATTAATATTTGAAATGAAGAAGTCATGTAGTATGAATCTAGGAAAATTAGAAATCATCAAAGGGAAATGGAGTGCATATACACCAACAATCCAGGCATCAGTGAGCTAAAATGGACTGCCATGGGCCATTTTGAATCAGGTAATCACATGATCTACTATGTTGGGAATGACAGATTAAAGAGAAATAGGTTGCATTCATCATCAAAAAAGACATCTCAACATCTGTCCTGAAGTACAGGGGTGTCAGTGATAGAATAATATCCATACACCTACAAGGAAGGCCAGTTAATGTAACTATTATTCAAATTTACTCAACTACCACTGTTGTTGTTGTTAGGTGCCATCGAGTTCACATCCGACTCATAGTGACCCTCTGTACAATAGGTGAAACACTATTGTTCTCTGCTATTCACAGGGTTTTAAATGGCAGATTGATTTTTGGGAGGGGATTGCCAGGTCCTTCTCCCAAGCCTGTAGTACCTGGTGTTCCCAGGTAGTCTCCCATCCAGGTACTAACCAGGTCCGACCCTGCTTAGCTTCCGAGATCTGACAGGATCAGATACCACAGTACTACGGCTGCAGGCCAACTACCACTAGGCCACAAATAAAGATAGGGGAGATTTTTACCAGGTTCTGCAATCTGAAATAGATCAAACATTCAATCAGGATGTACTAATAATTACTGGTGACTGGAATCCAAAAGTTAGAAACAAAGAAGACAGCTCAGTAGTCGGAAAATATGGCCTTGGTGACAGAAATGATGCTGGAGATCACATGATAGCATTTTGTCAGAGCCATAACGTCTTTCTTGTGATACATTTTCTCATCAACATAAAGGGTGACTATACATATGGAAGGCCTGCAGCTGTAGCCCTGTGGAATCCGATCCCATCAGATCTCGGAAGCTAAGCAGGGCCGGGCCTGGTTAGTACCTGGATGGGAGACCACCTGGAACACCAGGTGCTGCAGGCTTGGGAGAAGGACCTGGCAACCCCATCCCAAAAATCAATCTGCCATTGAAAACCCTATGAACAGCAGAGAAGCACTGACGACAGTGTTTCCCCTGTTGTACAGAGGGTCGCTATGAGTCGGATATGGACTCGATGGCACCTAACAACAACAACAACATACTTATGGAATTCACCAGATGGAACATACAGGAACCAAATTGACTATATTTGTGGAAAGACATGACAGGAAAGCTCAATATCAAGTCAGAACAAGACCAGGTGCCAATTGTGGATCAGACCATCAAACTGCTAATATGCAGGTTCAAATTGAAACTGAAGAAAATTAAAACAAGTGTACAGGAGCCAAGGTATAACCTTGACTATATCCCACCTGAGTTCAGAGATCACCTCAAGAAAATGTTTGATGCATTAAACTAAAGATCAAAGACCAGACAAGTTGTGGCATGACATCAAAGACATCATGAGAAATGCAAAAGGCTACTGAAGAGACAGGAAAACAAGAAGAAACCAAATTACATGTCAAAAGATTCTGAAACTTTGTCCTTGAACAAGCAGCTAAAGTAAAAGGAAGACATGACGAATTTAAAGAATTAAACAGATTTCAAAAGGCAGTTTGAGAAGACAAAATCAAATACATAGTGGTATGTGCAAAGAGCAGGAGATAGAAAACCAAAAGGAGAGAACAGGCTCTGTTTTTCTCAAGTTTAAGGGACTAAAGAAAAAATTCAAGCCTCATGTGGCAATAGTGAAGAATTCTACAGGGAGAACATTAAACGACCCAGGAAACATCAAAAGAAGACAGAAGGAATACACAGAGTCATTACACCAAAAATAACTGGTGGATGACCAACTATTTCAAGAGGCTGCATATGGCCAGGAACCAATGGTATTGAAGGACAAAGTGGAAGCTGCCTTGAAGGAACTGGTGAAACACAAAGCTCCAGGAATTGATGGAACACCAATAGAGATGTTTCAATAAACAGATGCAGCACTGTATGTGGTAATTCATTTATGGCAAGAGATTTGGAAAACAGCTACCTGGCCAACTGACTGGAAGAGATCCATATCTGTGCCTATTCCCAACAAAGGGGATCCAACCACATGTGCAAATTACTAAATGGAATCATTAATATCACACACAAGCAGATTTTTGTTAATGATCATTCAAAAGAAACTGCGGCAGTACACAGAAAACGGTCAGAAAATCAAGCCAGATTCAAAAGAGGGCAAGGAATCAGGGACATCATTGCTGGTGTCAGATGGATATTAGCTGAAAGAAGAGAATAGCAGGAAGATGTCTATGTTTTATTGACTATGCACAGGCATTGCACTGTGTGGATCACAACAAATAATGGCTAAAACTGCAAAAATGGGAATACCAAAGCACTTAATTGTAATCATGAGGAATCTGTACATGGACCAAGAGGCAGTTGTTGGAACAGAACAAGGAAACACTGCCTGATTTAAAGTTAAGAAAGGTGTGCATCAGAGCAGTACACTTTCACCGTACCCCTTCAATCTCTATGGTGAGCAAATAATCTGAGAAGCTGGACTTTATGAAGAGGGGAATATAGCATCAGAATTGGAGGAAGACTCATAAACAACCTGCATTACACAGATGACAAAACTTGGCTTGCTAAAAGTGAAGAGGATTTAAAACACTGATGAAGACCAAAGAACACAACCTTCGGTATTGATTGAGGCTCAATATCAACAAAACAAAAATCCTTACAACTGGGTCAGTATGCAACTTCATGATAAATGGAGAAAAGATTGAGGTTGTCCAAGATTTTGCTTTACTTGGTTCTACAATCAACATCCACGGAAGCAGCAGTCAAGAAATCAAAAGACAATGCATTGAGAATAGGTGTTGCCAAAGACCTCTTTAAAGTGTTGAAAAGTAAAAGAGGTAACATTGAAGATGAAGGTGCACCTGACTTGTCATGGTATTTTCAGTTGCATCATCTGGTTGTGAAAGCTGGACACTGAATAAGGGAGACAGGAAAAGAATCAATGCTTTTGAATTATGGTGCTGGAGATGAATATTGAGTACACCACGGACTGCCAAAAGAACCAAAAGACCTATCCTATAAGTACAACCAGAGCGTTCCTTGGAAGCAAGGATGGCTAGACTGTGAGATATTTTGAACATGTTATCAGGAAAGACCAATCCCTGGAGAACGATATCATGTTTGGGAGATTGGCAGGTCAATGAAAAAAGGGAAGCCCCTCAACTAGATGGACTGACACTGTCTACAACAATGGGCTTAAACATAGAAAAAACATCATGTTCCTGGTGCAAAACTGGGTAGTTTTGTTCTGTTGTATATTGATTCGTTATGAGTAGGACCCAACTCAATGGCACTTAACAACAACAAGGCTGGGAACTGGGGGTCAGTGCAGAGAGTTTGCCTAGCATGTGTGAAGCTCTAGGATGACTGCCCAGTATGGAGGTGCTGTGGGATTTCCATAATGAGAAACAGTGCTTTACCAAGTCCTTTCAGTCACAGTTAACATCTTAGATTCTAATTTGCTTCTATTTCATTCTTTTATTGGGTAAAGGAGTCTAGTGACCCTGAATGAAGAAATTTATGAAAGTACAAGCAATATAGCTCAGCGGTAGAGCCCTTGTATGTGCAAGGCCCTGGGTTCAATCACACATTCACACACATACACTCACACACTTAAGAACTTATGAAAAGTAGGGAATTGCCACTGGCTCTTATCTAACCACAATGTTTATTCCTGAATATGCTTAGTAACTTTTCCTGAGGTGAAACAGTTTCTAAAAACAGTCATACATAAAAAATAGATTAAACAACAAATTTCATATTGAATAGCAACACTACCCTTCAATAATATTCTCTTTAGTTGGTTGGTTGGTAGGTGCTGTCTAGTCGTGTTGGACTCATAGTGACCCTCATAGGGTTTTCATGGCTGACTGTTACAGGATTACCTCAGGAGTGGATTGCCACATTCTTCTCCCATTTTTGTGGTGCTAGGAATCGAACCGGGGACCTCAGAGACTGCAGAGAGGTCCTCTACCAACTGAGCTAAACCCCAGCCCTCTCTTTAGTAGAAGGCTTAAAAAAAACTTAATTCTACTTTTGTTATTTTGCTGTGCTAGGGCTCAAGCTCAGGGCCTTGCACGTGCTAGGCACACTGTACCACTGAGCTACATCCCTAGCACTAAGGGTTTTACTTTGAGACAAGATCTCACTACGTAGCCCAGGCTAGCCTTGAAGTCAAGATCCTCTCATCTCATCCTCCCAAGAGGAGGATTATAGGTATGCATGGGTTCACATGAGTGGTTTTAATTCTCCTTTTTATTTATTTTGTGGTACTTAGGGATTGAACCCAGGAATTCACACATGCTTCGCAAAATTCTACTCCTGAGTTGCACCCCTCAGCCCATTTTTAACTTTTTATCTTGAGACAGGTTCTTGCTAAATCGAGAGATCTGGCTAGGTGCTCCAGTTGACAGTCCTCATGTTCCAGTTGCACCAGCCAAGGGACCAAGCACGTGAGTGAAACAGTGCAGGTTGCCTCTGGCCTTGAACCTGCAATCCTGCTGCCTCCACCTCCTGAGTTGCTGAGATTACAGGTATGAGCCACTGAGCCCAGCTTTAATTCTAGTTTTTTGTTGTTATTATTGTTGTTGTTGTTTTGAGACACGGTCTCGCTAAATTATGCAGACTGCCTCTGGTCTTGAACTTGTGATCCTCCCGCCTTTACCTCCAGAGTTGCTAGAATTACAGGCATGTGTCACTGTGCTCAGTTCCTAGTTTTATTTAAAGTTAAGGACAGGGCTAGGGGTGTAACACAGCGGCAGAGTGCTTGCCTAACATGAGTCCCTGGGTTCCATCCCCAGCACTGTGAAAACAAAGTTATGGACAGGTTTTATTCTTCTAATAGTTTAGCTCTGAAGCACAAAAATTTTAAAAGATCTGAAAAGATTGTGATGCTCTTCAAAGTTATAAATACAACATTAACAATTCTTCCATCTCATAAAAATTTTAAACTACAAGGACACTGTTTCAGATATATTATATTGCTAAAAGTTAAATATTCTACCTTTACACTCTTCTTTTCATCTGATCCTTCTGTCATAAGATAGGCTTTATCTCCATCCGTTCCTTCAACACTCAGGAAGCAATTGGTTGTATGGCCAATCCCACTAGGCAGAACTTTATCCCATAACATTGCATTGATAACAGAGCTCTTGCCACTGCTTGTCCTGAATCACATATAAAACCATGAAAAACAAAGCAGTTAAAAAGTTTTTTCTTTCAGTAGGTCTCAAGTCAACATTTTCAACATTCCAGTTTCATTATAATTTCATCAGACTGTATTTTATATAAAATGTTTGTCAATCTCACTTAAATATTAGCAGTTGTGCATTTAGGAAAAATAAAGTACTAGAAAATAAATCCCACCTTTCCCATAAAGCTATCTTTAACTTTTGTTTCTTACTTCCTGTGGCAATTTGACATCACAGGTCAAAATTCTGTGACACTCCATTTGTTACAAGATGAGGCTAATGTCCTGTCTTCTTAAATCTAGACTGGTCACTGACTGCTTCAACAAATAATATACGTCAGAAGTGACACTGGGTGACTTCCAAGGCTAGGCATAAAAGGCCATGAAGCTTCTGTCTTATTTACTGGATCACATGCACTTGGAGCCTTGCCACGTAAGAAGTCCAGTTACACTGAATCTGCTGCCCTGCAAGGATGTTGAACTAAATGGAGAGATCTGGCTGGGTGTTCCAGTAGGCAGGCCTAGTCTTCCAGTTGTCCCAGCCCAGGACCAGGCGTGTGAGTGAAGATTTCAGATTCCAACCCTGAGCTGTTGAGCCAACATGAACCTTTTCTGAGGCTCCAGATACCATGAAGCAAAGACAAGACATTTCTATGCCCTGCCTGAATTCTCAACTTACAGAATCAGTGAGCATAATAAAATCATTGTTCCTAATTCGATAAGTTTTGGGTGATTTATTATGCAATCATAGTAATAAGAACATTCTGATGGCACTGAACCCCAGGGTACACATCATATCCCCTTCAGAGCTTGCTTTCCAATCAACCCACTCAAACCCCAGAAGCTTTTCAGAGCCTTTTGCTTCACTACAGAAACAGGATCTTACCTTTATGGTACATGCTCTGCCTCTTTCTCTTGATCCCAGAGTCCTACTTTTACTTGGTATCGATATGATCCCCAATTTCCTCCCGAAGAAGTTAGGAATGATATCTACCTTACTTATCTCAACTGTTTTTTACTGCCATTACACCACATCTTATGAAGATACCTATGATCTCCCTCAAACTTAATCCTTCTGATCACTGCATGTAGCCCTGCTGCTGTCAGCCCTTTCCAGAGTAATCTGGGAGCCCATAATGATGCCTATTCGCCAGGTACACTGTGACCCTATAGAATCAAGATGCTGGGGATGGCCCCAGGGTGATTCCTATGCATACTAAAATTTAAGCACATTGTCTCCTTTCCTTCCCAAAACGTTTAATAAAAACAAAAACAACAACAAAAAAACACCAATTGTGGAAAAAAAAAAACCTGTTCTGCTCTATTCTCACACTGCTTTTGTGACCATATGAATATATCCCCAGATACCAAGGAATTCTACTTTAGAAACCAACACCGTGCCCTTTAATTCAACTCATTTCTCTGTCTCCCTAGAGATAGTATTGGATCCTACAGGTCAAAGGCTTTATCTCCCAAGATTGCCTCACACTTGAGATGCCAATTCCAGGTTCCAGATTACAATGTGTGCTTCTGGCCCATTGAGTATAAACCAGGGTTCCCACAAATCTTCCTTCCTGGGGTTCAGTAATTTGCTAGGAGGGTTCACAGAACTCAAGGAAACATCTTACTTATGTTTACTCGTTTGTGAAAAGGATCTTATAAAGGCCAGAGGAAGAGATGGAGAGGGAAAAGTATGGAGCGATGTGTATGGGAGTATCCAGGCCTTCTCCAGGCATGCCACCCTCCCAACACTTCCATGTGTTCCGTAACCTGGAAGCTCATCCATCTTGCTCTTCAAGTTTTTGTGCTGTTGTTGCTGTTTTCTTTTTCAGAATTTTTTCTTTCTTTTCTTTTTTTCTTTTTCTTTTTTTTTTTTTTTTTTTTTTTTTTTTTTTTTTTTTTTTTTTTTTTTTTTTTTTGCAAGTGCTGGACCACTGAGCTATGCCCCCAGCCCATTTTTTTTTAACTTTTTTGAGACAGGGTCTCGCTAAGTTACTCAGACTGCCTCTGGTCTCCAAATTGTGATCCTCCCGCCTCTGCGCCCGGCGCTCCTTTTTCAGATTTTTGAGACAAAGTCTTGCTATGTATCCCAGGCTGGCATTGAATTTATGATCCTCCTGCCTGTGCCTCCCCAGTGCTGGAATTATAGACATGATCATCATGGCGAGCCTTGTTCAGTTTTTATAAACCTTCACCTCAGGTCCCCAGATATCTTTCCTGCAGGTTGGATGTGGAGCTTAAAGTTCCAACCCTAGAGTCCTCTAATCACACACTTGGTCATTCTGGCAACTGGCCTTATCTTTACACTATGTAGGAGCCCCACCCTAATTCACCTATTAGCATAAACTCAGGTTTAACCAAAAGGGACTCATTATAAATAACAAAAGCTATTCCTCAGGAAATTCCAAGGGTTTCAGGAGCTCTGTGACAGAAGGAACACAAAGACCAAATATACTTTTGTTTATAGCACAGCAATTATTCCTAGTTCTCCTTTGAGCTGTGTGGCTCCTCTGCTCCATGGAAAGCTTCTCTTCCTCTCCTCCATCTTGTCATTGTTTTTCCTTTTCGTTACACATTTTCCTCTTGAATCTCACCAGCTCCTCTGGTCTCAGCCACCAAGAGAAGCCAATGATTCTTAAATTTCCCAGAATTCTCCTAAATTCCAATCTCAAATATCCAACTGCTGTTTGGATAATTCTCCTTGAATGCCTAATAAATACCACCAATGCACCTTTAATTATCCAAAACCAAACTCTACTTTCCTTCCACAAACCATCTCAATAAATGGCATTCAGTCAACCAAGTAATTTTTGACCCTGCTCTTGCTTTCCTGAGATAATGTATCACCAAACTAGTCTAACTACTCTTTTTTGTCTCATATAAACTCCTCCTCTCCAAGCTCACAAGCTAGGCTCTTAGAATCTCTTGCCTAGATTACGGCAACTGCCTCCTATCTCCTGTTCAGATTAAATTTATCTTCCACACTCTAGCCAAAGTTATAATTCTTTTTTTTTTTTTTTTTTGCAGTACTGGGGGTTGAACCCAGGGCCTTGTGCCTGCATGTTTTGCAAGTGCTGGACCACTGAGCTGCACCCTCAGCCCATTTTTTTTTTTTACTTTTTGAGACAGGGTCTCTCTAAATTATGCAGACTGCCTCTGGTCTCGAACTCGCGATCCTCCTGCCTCCGCCTCCCCAGTCGCTGGGATTACAGGAGTGCACCACCAGCCAAAGTTATAATTCTAATGCTAAATTCTCTTGTGGTTATTTTTCAAAATATATAAAGAATACAGACAATCTGGTCCCTGTTTACTTCTCTATCCCCTTCTTGCCAAGGTTCCTCAATCCTTAAATTCAACTACTTATATTTCTCCAAGCACACCATGGTCTCTATTTCCCTTTTCGGGGTCTTTGCCAGCAATGAGCTTTTGAACCCTTTCATATCCAAAGCTAATACAGATGCTCCTCAATTTTGATGGTGTTACACCTGAATAAACCCCTAGTAAATTGAACAAATTATGCTGTTGAAAATGTCAACACAAGCCGTGTGTGGCTAGGGAGGCAGAGGCAGGAGGGTCGAAAGTTCCAGACCAGAGGCAGTCTGTATAATTTAGCAAGACCCTATCTCCAAAAGTTTAAAAAAAAAAAAAAAAAAAAAAAAAAAAAAAAAAAAAAAAAAAAAAAAAAAAAAAAAAAGGGTTGGGGGTGCAGCTCAGTGGTCCAGTACTTGCAAATCATGCAAGCGCAAGGTCCTGGGTTCAACCCTCAGTAGCGCAAAAAAAAAAAAAAAAAAAAGGACCATTAACCCATCTAATCTACTCAACATTTTAGTTTAGCAACAATACATTACAGAGAATCAATTGTTTACTGTTGTGATCAATAGCTGAGAGCTGTGGTTCCCTAACACTCAGCGTGCAGCACCTCAAGAGGAAATTGTACCCCATATTCCTAGCTCACACCCAGGAAAAGATCAAACTCCAAAACAGGATTACAGCTGAGTGTGATGGCAGACCTTTTGTATCATCATGAAATGAAGGAGAAGGAAGTCATTAAGTCAAACCATCACGTTAGGAATCACTGATACTTCTTACTCCTTAAGCAGGGAAACTGAGGCATCCCTCTCTAAGTGGGCTCTTCCTACTCCTATTTCACCATAATCTCAACTAAGGCCTTTTATGAGCTCCCTCATACCAGACTCTATATAAGGCCCCAAGAATGCTGCCAAGTGGAAGAAGCAGATAATGAAAACATAAAGTAACGGAGCTTTTTGAAAAGTTTTGAAGGACATAAACAGGAAGCTTCAAGAATGAATGACTGAGAAGGAGTCCTTTAGATATGGCAGTCATAGAAGGCAGCTTCACAGACAGTAACATTTGGGATGATATCTGAAGAGTGATCTTGGCACAGGGAATTACCAAGTGCAAAAGCCCTCAGATGTGAATTTCACATCTAGGCTCATGAAGGGGGTTTAGTAAATAAATGCCTCTATTGGTTTCAATATTTGAGAAACCAACTATAAGACTAGTCACTTTTCTTTGTACCTCCAGTGCCTAACAAAGTACACAGTGCACAGATAGTAAACTATTGATTATTTTTTTTCTTTTTCAGTGCTGAGAATCAACCCACAGCTTCATGCATGCTAGGCAAGTGCTCTACCATTAAGTTCCAGCCCCAGCCCAACAACTGTTAAATGTGTAAACTGTGGCAGAGATCACTCTATCATTCCAATTACAATGATCTATGATGCTTCCTACTCTCCCTCTAAGAATCATGGAGTTGAAAGTTCTTCTGGAAAATACACTTAATAATCAATGTAAACTTAAAAGAATAAGTCACAAATCACGCTCATTTCCCCGTATTATCGTACTTATAATTGGCTAAGAGCCAAATCTTAGATGAGAATCCTTAAAAGGTAAAAATACTGCTGACCTTCATAAAGCTTCATCTTATTTACACAGCTAAGATGAACAAACTCTTCTTACACTAACAATTTTAACATTTGACACAGGGAGAAACTGGGGGGGGGGGAATATAAGTTGTTGAAACATCACAGCTGGGGATATGACTGAGAAAAGCCTATTTGGGGGAACTAATTTTAGAAGAAATGACAATTACCTGCCAAAAAATGCCACTTTCATGTGTCTTCTAGATAGCACCTCGCCAATGACAGAGAGCTTGTTTTTGTAGCCCTCTATTTCCACCAGATCATCCTCAGTGGCTATCTGATCAAGCTCCGGATTCCTATACGTTGCTGCAAAATTTAAATGATATCAGAAAAAGTGATATAAATGAATATTAAGTCAACTATACAATGGATGGACCTGGGCAGGGGGAAGGGGCAGCATGGTGCCTGGAATTATTAAACATGAACTGAATTTAAAGAAAAAATTACACAATAGGATTCCTAAGACTATATATTTTGGCTTTGTTCTATATTAACAGGCCATTCAAAAAATTAAAACACTCATATCTGAATATTTGTTAAAAGCTGCATGCCCTGTTGCAATGAATCTAGGAATCCTGTCCAAAAGAACTTCAAAAATATTAAAAATTGCAAAGGTCCAGTCAAAAGGGTATTTATTATTCATCTAAGTTTCAAAAATACAAACTGCCCACCTGAGAAAAACATCTACTTCTAAACAGAGAAACAAGAATTTAATACCCACTTCTTATTGTTCATCCCAATCTTGAGCTGAGAAAGGGGATCCATACATTTAAGAGTAGCCTGAACAGGAAACCCTTAGAAATTAAGATGTGGTTCAGTCTCCAAGCTAGGGAAGACCTTGTTACCCTATGGCTTTCACATTCTGCTTCCCACAGCTATGGAACAAAACAGCTCCATCAACAAGCAAAGGCACAGAGAGAAGAGAATTATAAGTGTGTCCCACTCTTGTCAGCTTTAGGGCTAACGGCCCTCCCTATCCCTAACCTCTCCTCATCCACAGGTGGAGGGTGCTGGAAAAGCTTGGGTTTAAAAAGTAGAAAAACCAGCTTGTCGTGATGCCACATGCCTATAATCCCAGGGACTCAGGAGGCAGAGGCCTCTGGAGGAGGATCGTAAATTTGAGACCAGAGGCAGTCTGCATAATTCAGCAAGACCCTGTCTCAAAAAATAAAAAAATGGGCTGGGGTAGTAGTTCAGTGGTACAGCACTTGCAAAGCATGCAAGCTCAAGGCCCTGGGTTCAACCCCTAATACTGAAAAAAAATAGAAAAAGGAGAAAAACCTCCCAGTTTCATTTTATTTCAGGAATAGGAGATAAAGTAACATTTCCATTTTTATCACTTCTTTTTGAAGATAAAGGCATGGAGACTTATTTCACTATCTAAATGATCATAACTAAAGACAAACACTGACTCTTAAAACTAACCCAGTGTTCATCTAATTAAACTTAAGCTTTTCATTATTTTAACTCTAGTGAACTAATAGGTGCAATTTGGCAAATAATAGAAAAACTGACTTAAGTATTATTATACTCACTTTTATTTCTCATTTTATTCTTGCTGTTGTATGTTCCTAATTTATTTGCTGTCTTTTTATAACATTTTTTCGGAGGTTCAAGAACCAGTAAAATCAAACTCAGATTCTAAAATTACCTTTTCACTAGCTCCTAGCATAATGTTCAATCTATAATAAGCCCAATATACAAAAGATATTTAACTTAAACTGGGCACGGTGGCGCAGGCCTATAATCCCAGCAGCTAGGGAGGCGGAGGCAGGAGGATTGCAAGTTCGAGACCAGAGGTGGTCTGCGTAATTTAGTGAGACCCTGTCTCAAAAAAAGTAAAAAAAAAAGGGATGGGGGTGCACCTCAGTGGTCCAGCACTTGCAAAGCATGCAAGTGCAAGGCCCTGGGTTCATCTCCAGTACTGCAAAGTCACGGGGCCAGCTCAAACTCTTTTCAAATATGAAACATAAAGTTATTATGCCAGTACTTTTTCTCCCCCTCATTCAACAAAACTTGAATAGTGTCAAGTTTGGGGTTAGGGACACAAGTACTTTTTCCCCTATTAATAACATTTAAATCTTCCCCTTTTGCAGGGCAGAAATGGGTTTTATTCATTTTGGCATCTTTCACAGTATCCAGCACAATATGGCTTTAATAGCTAAACCTAAAATAACACAGCACCTTTATACATTTCCAATAGTAATCATTTTAAGAGTTCAGGAGGAACTAACCTTCAACAAAATGTGATCCTTCAGTAACAAACTCCAGTAACTGGCCAAAGATTGCAGTAATTGCCTTCTTTGCCAGCACAAAGTGCTTCAGCGGAGAAGCAGTCTCTGCCATTATGTTACTAGGAGGAGAAAAGTAAAGGTTAGAAAAGCAGTCATTTGGCCACCTGGTGGTGCACGCCTGTAGTCCCAATTAGTAGTGGCAAAGCCAGGAGGGTCACTGGAGCCCAGAAGTTTGAGGTCAGCCTGGCAACACATTCAAACTGCCTCTGCCCCCTCCAGGGCTCCCTCAAAGGTCACTAATCAATCTGAATGATAAAGACATGCACATGTCTAATGCCTTCCAGTGTCTTCCTTAACTCCCCAACAGAATAAATTAAACTGCCAAAATATTTTTTAGGTAGTTTTTTTTTGGGGGGGGAGGGGAATAAGAGCTTCAATCAGAAATTTAAAACTACTTCTGTGTGATACTTCATTATAATAAATGAAGTCTACTGGTCAAAATCTTGGTTTCAATTTCCACTTTATTTCCCTTGGGTGAAGATGAAACTGTGGCTACACTGTGACTACATGTGACTCTTAAGTACATCAGGAAACTGAGTTAGTGACAGGAAGCCAAGATAACAAACAATAATTAAGTCATTACGTTTCCCAGCCTGGAGATCTAGGTGTGTGGAGGCGAACTCGCAGACAGACAAAACAAAATTCCAAGACAACAATGCAGGGAGATGAAATAAAATTCCAAGACAATACAATACTGACGTTTCCCAAGAAGCAACTTTCATCACAACAAGTGAGGCAAGACTTAAAGGAGGCATTAATGCTTCCAGCCAAAGTACCAAAAACTCCAAGGAACGTTAAGTTTAAAAAAGAAGAAAAAAAAAAAAGTTGTCCCCGTAGGCTTCGCATAGAAGGGCACCAATGACACCCCAATCCACTCCAGGTGTGCGCGGACCGGGCACCGGGGCCGTAAAATCAGGCGGGTCCTCCCAAGTAGGGCAGGGACTGTCCGCCGCACAGAGCTTCGTGGGAAAGCTGGGCGCGGGCAGCGCCGCGGCCGCGTGCACACCTACCTGTGAACAGGCCTTCCTCCTCTCCTCACGGGGCGCGGGCTTGGGCCCGGACTCCAGCCGCACGCCGCTCCGCCCGCGTGGGCCCCGCCGGCCACTCGCCTCGCTCGCTCTTTCCACCGAGGACCTCGGCGGCGGCGCCTCGTCACAGAGCCGGCGCACAACTCTCCGCCCCCCGTGCCTGGCCGCCCGAAGGTCACCCTGAGCGTCGCGGAGGGGCCAGCGGCCGAAGCAGCAGGGGCTCACCCCGTCCCGGCTCAGACTTGTCACCCGGCAACCGCAACTCAGCCACATCCCCCAGGCCGCCCCATCCTCCCGAGACAGGACGAGCGCGGAGAAGAGGCGGGAGGAGTGGCAAAGGGCGGTTACTTCCGGTCTTCAGCCATCTCCGATTCTGATTGGCTCCGTCGCCGGAAACGCATCTGGGCCAGGCGCCATGTTTCTTGAAGCCCGAAGGCAGAGCTGTTGTGGGCAGGAGAACTGATAACCGAAGGGCGGTGTTCTGTTTCCCAGAATTTCACCTCCCGCTCCCTTCAGAGTCTTCAAAGCTCTGCTTGTAGCTGTTTTAGCGAGGAAGAACTAAAAGGACATGGGGTGAGGCAGAATTGGGGCTGCGAGACCAGATTAGTGTGTGCCAGGCCAACAGCAAAAGGGAAAGGAAACCTTTTGACCTCTCCACTGCTCTGTTCTTGAGTGGTTGATTCTTGAGCGTGGAGTACAGAAGTGGGGCGGCGTGTGTGTGTGTGTTTACGTAGAACTTTGACTTGTCCTTCAGTGGTGTCTCTTAAACAGGAATCCCCTGGGAATCTCGGTAAACTGAAGATTCATTGAGTAAAGGGTGCAACCTGAGAGTCTGCATTTCTCAATCCCGGGGAGAGCACTGCCGCAAGTGCATCAACAGTGCCCTTGGGTGTTTCCTTCCAGAGCTGACAAGTGACAAGTGAAGCTGAGGCAAGTTACAAAGACAGGGAAAATTAAGGGGACTTGGGTAGGAAAGATGTTTCATCTCAGGATCTGGTTTAGGTCTTAACAGCTGAGAATCAAGGACTTCAACACAACTAAATAGAAAACGGAGTCCTGCATGTGTAGAAACATTATTTTTGGAGTTATTTCAAATGAAAGTGTTAAAATATCTATGCTTGGGGTCCTTTTGAGTTTAACCTTACTTTCTCTACTGTAATCTTGTGATACTTTGAGAATCTCACAATCAGGACTAAGGACCATGTTTGCAGTCAACATGACTTGGCAAACTCCCTTGTGACGTGTGTTTGTGTGTGTATGGTGCTGGGGATCAAACCCTGGGCCTTGTGCATGCGAGGCAGGTGGTCTACCCTTGAACTATATCCCCGGCCTACTTTATGACTCCTTTCCTATCTTTAAACCTATGTAATTCACCTGATCAACCTTATGATCTCATTTTGCTAAAGAGAAGTTCTTTAGCCAGAAGGTATACCAAAACATGTCTACTTAATCTTTTAAATCCTAAACAATGGAATTTCTTTCCTACATATTTTGGCCTATGTTTTTGTCTTATTAGCACTTCCCTTTCATCTCTAAAAGAAAACATTGTACCTTGTAAAGCCACCTTACAATCTCCTATACCTGAAGAGAAATTCTTTAAGATAGAAAGAATAGGTAAATAAGCTCATTGTTTAGATTTTGAATTGTAAATTATATCTTTTGAGCAAGATAACTTCGAAAGTCCAAAGTCATATATATAGCTATTGTTAAGTTACTCAAATGCTCTTTCTTGAGAAGCCCACATCCATGTCTTGGACATGTATTATTATTCTTAAGTGTCTCTTTCTCTCTGAGTGCCTGCTCTTATCCTAAAGCCTGGACTATCTCTTACCCCTACCTAATAAATTTTCTAACTTCGTTTAACTCTGACTCATTCTAAATTTTTTTTTTTTTTTTTTTTTTTTTTTGGTGACAAAACAAAGGACCCAGTGCCACCTGAATAGAGGTCCTGAGAGGGGGAGCTCCCCAGAGCAGGTGGCAACCCTGGGCTGCATCTCTCTCATTGCTGCTGACAAAGCCACTTCATCTCTGTGAGTCACAGGTTCTTCATCTATAAAATCAAAATAACTGATGATACCTACTTCATAGGTTGTGAATATTAAATGAAAAGTTATGTGAATATTAAAGTATGGAAAGTTCTGGACACATACTAAGTAAGCTGGATAAATACTGTTTTTCTGCTGGGACAAATGGATATTAATAAGCAAATAACAATAAACTAGAACATTTCAAATAGTGGTTACTATTATGAAAGAAAAAAAATACCTCATGGCAATGGGGTAGAATATCTGAAGAAAATAAAGGCAGAACTACTTAGGTTGGTCCTTTCTGAAAAGGTAACATTTCCCAGCTTTTCCATAGAAGCCAATCTAGGAATATCTGGGGGAAGAGTGTCCTCCTGGGCTATGGAGTGAGTTGAAGGTAAAACAAAACAAAATAAAACAAAACAACAAGAACACAGGAAGAACAGTAGTTTGGTCAATGAAAAGAAAGAAGTCCAGTATGGTTGACGTGTAGAGAGAATGAAGTAAGTACAGGAGGTAGGGACGTAGACAGATGTAGAATCATAGAAGCTAAAATCAGAAGTTTGTATTTTGTTTTTGTTTTCTCAGACAGGGTCTCACTATGTAGCCCAGGCTAGCCTTGAAATCCTCCTGCCTCAGACTTCCAAGTGCTGAGATTATACGTGTGTCCCAGCACACCCAACAGAAGTTTGGGCTTTATTCTAAGCTCAATGGCATGCTATTGGAAAGTTTAAAACTCAGAGAGTAATACAATCCAATTTAAAATTTTAAAAGGTCACTTTGGGTGCTCTGGGTACTGGACTGTAAAGCAATTCCACGTGATCTCTCTTTTTTTTTTTTTTTTTTTTTTTTTTTTTTCAGTGCTGGGGAATCACACCAAGGATCTCATGCACAAACCACTCTACTTCTGACTACTGAGCTACATCCCCAGCCCTTTATCAAAAAATTATCTTTTCCAGAGCTGCTTGTAGAAGTCTGAGGCAGGAATTCCAGGCCACCTTGATCAGCATAGTGAGACTCCATCAAAAAGAAAAAGAAAAAGAAAGAAAGAAAGAAAGAAGAAAGAAAAGGCTAAGAGATCTAAAACTATTTGTATTACAAGCAAATGACCAAGGGCTGTCTCATATTTTGCTGTTGAAGTGTTACTGTGTATATCATTTACAGGACAGAGGCTAAGAAATTTATTGTAAGGAATTGGCTTATAGGAATATAGGGGCTGGCTAAGCAAGACCAAACTATGTCAGGTAGGCCACCAATAAGGGCAAAATGAAAATTCCTTTGGTTTTGTTTTCTTGAGACAGGGTCTTGCTTTGTAACCCAGGCTTACCTTGAACTCAATGATACTCCTGCCTCAGCCTCCCAAGTGCTGGGATAACAGACATGTGACACCACCTCCAGCATGGAATGGAAACTCTTGAGCCGGAGCTGACACTGTAGTCCAATGGCAGAGCCTCCTCCTCCCTTGCAGAATTTCTTCTTAGAGAAACCTCAGTTCTGCTCTTAAGGCCTTTCACTGATTGGTTTGGGCCCATCCAGATTTCCCAGGATAATCTCCTTTAATTTTAATGCAATTCTCGTTAAAATACTAACAAGATTTTGGAAGGAATTGGAATGAATTTCTAAATTTACATTGAAGAGTGAGACATGGTGGTAAAAGGCTGTAATCCAAGTACCCAGTGGCTGAGGCAGGAAGATAGTGAGTTCAAGGCCAGCCTGAACTACATATCAAGACTCTGTCTCAAAACAAAAATTTACAAAGAACTTCTGAAAATTGACCAGAAAATGAAAAAGTGGACAAAAATATGGAGAACACATTTCACAAAATGAGAAACTAAAATGACCAATAAGCATATTAAGATATTTGCAGCCTTATTAGCTTCTGCAAATATGATATACTGCCTTGTGCCCTGACATGCAGACAATTTTTAAATTGTTGTATTTATTGTTGATAAGGATTATCAACAATAATAATGATAAGGTATTAATTGTTGATAAGGATATGAGGAAACATGATGCTGATGAGAATATTACCTGTTCTGAATATATTTTGGAAGTAGTTAGCCACAGGTATGGTTATGGTAGCATTATCCATAAAGCAAATATTTAGAAACACAAAAGTCACTCAATTTGATATTGAGAAAGGTGACACCTTTCCTGCATAGTAAGGTATATCTCTTTGAGCTCAAGAATCATAGTTTGTCTTTTTGTTTTATTTTTGGTGTTTTAAGACAGGATGTTCCCATGTAGTCTAGGCTGGCCCCAAACTCTTGAGCCTTCTGCTTTAGCCTCCTAAATACTAGGATTACAAATGTGTGCCATCACAGCCAGCTAAGAACTGTGGTTTACCTTGGTATCCCTGAGCACTTGGCTTCATAGTGCATATTTCATAGCTGTTTTTTAAATTGAAGAGCTGAGGTAGAAGTTTTTAAGGAGTTGTAGAGTGTCCATGGACTACTTGAGAAACATTTACTAACATCCTACTCATTGTTTGTGGTCATAGTCACACAAGTTATAGTTAGGTAACAGAGATTAGAAATCAGAGTTGTAAACCTTGGTCCCAGTACACTGTCATTTTTCTCTTTTCAGGTGTCAGGTATGGCATTCAATGAAAAAATAGGACACTTTTTAACTTTCTCTAAAGAAAATTCTTTGAAGGGTTGATGGAACTTTAGAAGTCATGTTTATTTTGCTTTAAAATATGTTTGAATAATGATGTTAGAGAATTTTTCTAACCTATACCCAAGTTTAGACTAGAATTCCATATTTTCAAATTTCACTCTTTCCTCGGTCACCTGTCCAGTTTTCCACATTGTCATTACTTAATACTTTCCATCAAATCAATTTTTTTCTTAAAAAATTATTTATTCTAAAAGTGCATAAATCAAAGATTTGATGTGCTAAATTTTACAACATACAACTTACAGCCATGAAAATAAAAACTATGTACCACATGTAATTATTTTTATATGTTGTACAAAGTACAACAGAGTAGATCTCTGAGGTCCCCCCAGACCTACCACTCTTTTGTTAGTTTCTTATACTTCAGCATTTTGGTTGCTCACTAACCCACACTGTGTGGATGCCACAAGGAATTTAGCTATAATCTTGTAACCATAAAGTTGTTTATTAAGATCTGTGCCATCATGTTCTGTTGTTGAGAATCCAGAAGATACATTCAGAATGTACAAATTCAGTACAGCCAAATTGCTATTCTAGTTACACATAAAAATATTTACTGGGTGTACAAACAAGAAATGGGTATATGGCATGAAGGGAGTAATTTCTTTAAAAAACTTTGGAGACTAGCAAGAAAGAATCAAAAAACAAAACAAAACAAAACAAAACAAAAACCCCACTGCTATAACAAAGTTGCATAGACTGGGCAGCTTACAAATACATTTCTCACAGTTTAGGAGCCTGGAAGTCAGAAATCGGGGGGCTAGCACAGTTAGATTCTGGTGAGGGCCCTTTTCCAGGTTGCAGACTGCTGACTTCCTTTATGGTATTAGGTGCCATGGAGTAGGGTCTGACTCAGAGCGACTCTCACAGGGTTTTCAATGGCAGTTTTCACATTGTTCAAGGAGTGAGCTGCCAGGTCCTTCTCCCCTTTTTGCGGTTCTGGGGATTGAACCCAGGGCCTCAGAGAATGCTGAACAGCACTCTACCAAGCCAAACCTCAGCCCATTGACTTCCTTTGTGATCACATGGACAAAAGACCAGAGCTCTCTAGAGTGCCTTTTATAAAGGCACTAACCCCATTCATGAGAGCTCCACCTTTATGACCTAATTACTTCCAGAACGCCCTCCTACCTCCTAATGTCTACAGCCCTAGCACTGTGGCTTCTGATCCCATCAGGTCTCTGAAGCTAAGCAGGGTCGGACCTGGTTAGTACTCGGATGGGAGACCACCTGGGAATACCAGATACTGTAGGCTTGGGAGAAGGACCTGGCAACCCACTCCCAAAAATCAATCTGCTATTGAAAACCCTATGAAAGCAGAGAAGCACTGACAATAGTGTTTTGCCTGTTGTATGTAGGGTCACTATGAGTCAGATACTGACATGACAGCACCTAACAACAACCTCCTAATAACACCACATTGAGAGTGAGGATTCCAACACAGGAATGTTAGGAGAGGGGGTACATATGCTCTAGTGCAAAAATCACTTTGTTGGGAAAACTTTAATCTTTTGAGACTTTCTGCAAACTCAAAGTGAGGGAAAATTGCAAAGACATTAAAAATCAGCCATAGAATATAGTTTAAGGAATATGTTTCAGGAATAGAGGAATAATGTCATGAAGTTGTTGTTGCTAGATGCCACTGAGTCATATCCGACTCATAGCGACCTTTATAGGGTTTTCACTGGCTGTTTCAGGATTGCCTCTGGAAGTGGATTGCCATGTCCTTCTCCCATTTTTGTGGTGCTGGGAATCAAACTGAGGACCTCAGAGAGTGCAGAGCAGCGCTCTACCAACTGAGCTAAATCCCAGGCCTCAATGTCAAGAAGAGGTAACCCTAAATAAAATGAAGAGGGGCAGCAAAAAAAAAAAAAAAAAAAAAAAAAAAAAAAAAAAAAAAAAAGGTAGAAATTCAATGTTTTCGAACTTCAACCAACCAAAATTCAGAAAGGTCCTGTGAATTCCCTTTTTTAAAAAGAAAAAGAGCCCAGAGCAGTGGCCCAGGCTTGTAATCCCAGCAACTCAGGAGATAGGCAGGAAGATCATGGGTACAGAGTGCTTGCCCACCATGCATGAGGCCCTGGGGTCGATCCTCAGCACAAAACAAACCCAACAACACAAAAAGACAAAACAAAACCTAGAAAACCAAGTTCTTGTTCAAAACGTTCATTTTTCAGGATATAATTCATTCACTTCAGTTATTTAGCAAGGAAAAAAATTATCCAGGTCAGATTCATTGGTGTACTTAAAACACAACACTAAACAACAAATTTTGGGGGGGGTACTAGGGTTGAACGCAGGGCCTCACACCTGCATGCTTTGCAAGTGCTGGACCACTGAACTGTGCCCCCACCCCATTTTTTTTTTTTTACTTTTTTAGAGACAGGGTCTCACTAAATTACACAGACTGCCTCTGGTCTCAAACTTGCGATCCTCCTGCCTCTGCCTCCCAAGCCGCTGGGATTACAGGCATGTGCCACCGTGCCCGGTTAACAACAAATTTTTTAAAGTTTGTGTGTTGCCAGGCATCTTAGCTAATACCTGTAATCCCAGCACCTTGAGAGGCTGAGGCAAGGGGATCCGGAGTTCAAGGCAAGAGGCAGCCTGAACAATTTAATGGATCCTGTCTCAAAACAGAAAGGGGCTGGGGGTGCAGCTTAGTAGTAGAGTATCTACCTAGCATTTGTGAGGCTCTGGGTTCAATGGCCAGTAATAAAAGGAAAAAAAAAGTTTATTTAAAATTCCTTTTTTTAAATTTTTTAATTTTTTGAGACAGGGTCTCACTGTATATCCCAGACTGTCCTGAACACTCTGTGGCCCAGAGAGGCCTCAAACTTGAGAACCTCTTGCTTTAGCCTCCTGAGTGCTGGGATTATTATAGACGTGTGCTTTCATCCCCAACTACACATTCTTTTAAATATTCTAAGTGAAGCCTGACATGGTGGCACATGCTTGTAATCTCAGCAACCTGGGAGGCTCAGGCAGGAGGATTTCAACTTTGAGGCTAGAGGAAGTCTGAGTAAGTTAGTATGTCTCAAAATAAAAAATAAAAATTGGGCTGGGGGTGCAGCCCAGTGGTAGAACACTTTGAAAGTATGTGTGAAGCCCTGGGTTCAACACCCAAGTACCGCAAAAAAAAAATAATAATAAAATTTAAAACTGTAATAACTTCTTTACGTATGTGAATAAGATTAGTAGATGATACAGTATTCCTATTTAGCAAAGTGAGGAGCTAGCTGCTGTGGCTAATGGGTCCATAATCCTAGAGACTCAGGAGGTGCAGGCAAGCAGGAAGATTGTAAATTCAAGGCCAGCCTGGTTTATATAGTGAGACCTGGTCTCAGAAAACTACTATAAGTGCTTGGAATGTGGTTTATTGGTAGAGTCCTTGTCTAGTATGCGTAAGGCCTTGGGGTCCATCTCCAGCACTGCAAAATACAAACAAAAGTTACTCTACTTTTAAAACATCATAAGATACAAGCTGGGCTGGGATTTAGCTCAGTGGGTAGAGCGCTGCGTTGCAGTCTCTGAGGTCCTGAGTTCATTTCCCAGCACCGCAAAAATGGGAGAAGGGCCTGGCAATCCACTCCCAAGGCAATCCCGAAACAGTCAGCCATTGAAAACCCTATGAAGATCGCTATGAGTCGGATACCGACTCAACGGCACCTAACAATAACAAGATACAAGCTAAAAAAAGGTTAATTGTAAAGTTCTAGGGATTAATTCAATGCTCTGCCAGATTTTAAAATTAGGAATAGTGTTAGTCTACTTTTTCAAGCCTATATATACTTTACATGCACCAATTTATAAATCACCTTATAATCGATTATAGATCCTAAGAAACACAAGTTGGTTAATAGGTGATATGCACATTGAAAAAAAATCTAAGAAAGATTATTTAAAATGGTAAAACTGAGGCCAGGCATGGTGAGCACACCTGTAATCCCAGCACTCAGGAGGTTGAGGGAGGATCAAGTTTGAAGCCAGCCTGGGCTACACAACAAGGAATATAGCTCAGCGGTAGAGTGCTTGCCTAGCATATATAAGGCCCTGAGTTTGAGCCCCAGCGCTACAAAAATAAGATGGTAACACTTGCAAATTTACAGATAGGAAGAGGCTTCTGAGTAGTGCACAACCATTTTCAAATTGTGGCGTATAAGGAAATGCTTTGGAATTTCAAAAGTAATAACTCATTGCAAGGTGACATTTTAAAAGCAAGAAAAACAATGACACCCATTACTGCTATCCACTGCTGCCAAGAATTCTATTGTAGTATTAATAAACATCCCCATCCGCTACGTATTCTCAGATTGGAATTGCGGTTCTAGTCACTAAAAAAATGCGGTGGAAATGTTTCTGAAAAGGAAAAAAAATCCAGAAGTTTCTTATAAGGTTGGTTTTTCCAAAGAAGCTAATTAAGCTAAAAATACAGACCTACTACTGCAGCAGTATATGACTAGTCGTAAGGCTTACTTGAAAACTGAGTCACAGCAAGAAGTCTTTATTGGACAAACTTAGTAGGATATGGGCTCATGATGCAGATTCATCAAAAAGCACAAACTTATGTGGTTTTAAAACTTGTATTTATGTCTCTTGAGTAGTTTCACTGTAATCTCTTTTATTACAAACCTGCTCAAGTGCAAAGGATTAAAGTAGTTGTTTTTTAAAACCAAGGTATCACTCAAGGTTTGCTTCATGAAAATCAAATTCCCAGAGTTAGATGTGTATTATAAAGTATTTAAAAAACCAGAATTATCAAGAAGCTAGAATGGCTTGGTGACGTAGTCATGAAAACACTTCAAGGACAAATGTTTGATAAACTAGACAATATGGTGTAATGGAAATATCACTTGGTTGTAAACCAAATAATCTGGACTCCATTCCTACATGCTAACTGGTTACGTGCCCTTGGCTGTATAACAACCTGTTGGTTTTTCCAAGAAACTTGGAAAACCAGAGGGTTGAGACCAGATGCTTCTAAGGTTCTCTTATAATTTAAACTGCTAAAATGTTAAGTCTTTTGAGAAACATTTGTATCAGGACATCCCTACCAGGGATGTTAAGATCAGATGAAAGTTGAGTGTCTAGGAATACAGATATGCGTATGTGACAGAACAGAGGTAACAATGATGGGTTCTGAGGATACTTGTCAGAATGACCACTCGGATTGAATTCCACAGCTCTTCTGTGGGAAAACCACTGGTTATAAATTGATCTTTTCAACTACTGGTATATCAGTATACCTGGGCAATGATATTACTAGCAACAAGGCCTATAACACGTGAGGGCAATGTACATAATTCTAATTTCTTAATATTGCTATTCTAGAAGCTATCCACTTAATAATAAGAGGATTAATAATCCTCTTAATATTTCCAGAAGCTTAATAATTCCAGAAGCTATTATTGAATTGTGTTCCCCCAAGTTAAAATGAGGTAGGTTGGATGGGCCCTAGTAGGACTGGTATTCCCTACAAAAAGAAGAAATTTGGAGACAAACACGAATACAGGGAGACCACTATGTAAATATGAGGACAGCCATCTACAAGCCAATGAGAGATGTCAGGAACACATGCTTCCCTCCTCTGTCTTAGAACCACCTCTGCCAATACCTTGATTTTGAATTACTGGCCTTCAGAACTATGAGTCAACAAACTTCTATTTAAGCAGCCCAGTTTGTGGAAATTTGTTATAGCAGCCACAGGAAACAAATAACGGGCAATAAGATTAAATTTATCATCATCAGAAGTCATTTATATATCACCAGACCAGCAACCTTTTATCTCCCAAATCTTCCTAACTCTACATTAACACTTGGGTGAGTTTTCTCAATCAGTAAACAATTTGATATTAGAAGTTTGGGTATGCCTTCATAGTTCTGTAATTGAAGATGAAATGTCAATGCATTATGAAGGAGGTATGAAATTGTTACATTTTCTATTGTCTAATGCCTTACCAGCCCTCCCTCCCCCCATCTGAAATTATTTAATACAAAAAGAATTAAACTGTCAGGAAAACTGTACCTTTTCTTTCTACTATAAAACTGGCTTATGGGTTTTTGTTGTTTTGTTTTTGATACAGGGTCTCCCTATATAGCTCAGGCTGGCCTCAACTCTTGAGCTCTTGCTTTAGCATTCTGAGGGCTGGGGCTACAAGCATGCCTCACCACTCCCAGGTTAATGTTATTAAAAGAATCCACGGAGGCCAGGCACAGGGGCCCATGCCTGTAATACCAGCAAGTCAGGAGGCAGAGCAGAAGGATCTAGAGTTCAATGCCAGAGGCAGCCTGCCTGATGCCCTGGGTTCAACCCCTAAGTACCACACACACACACACACACACACACACACACAAACCCCAGAGATACAGACTCCATGGATTGCTCAAAGGATAATTCCTAATGGAGAATACAAGAGGGTCTGGTTTCTTATTAATGAATGGACTTAAGTGAATGAATAGACTTAAATGTGTTATGTCACCTTTTAGTTCTGGTAGTGTAATAATTTAATGAATCCATACATGAAAAAAAGCTTGTCCTAAGTTTAAAAAAGAAAAAGTTAATAGCACCTTTGGCTAAGGAAGGAAAACTATAGTTTTTTTCAGTAGAGCTGTTTCATTTCAATTCATGAAATCGGAGCACATCCAAGAGACTGAATGATAGTCACCAAAAGTGATTATAACTATAAACTATCATGCAATTAAAAATACTACAATTAAGGTGTAATTATATATTGCAAGATGTAGCAAGGCCAAGAAAAGCGAACAATTAAAAACTTACTCATTAAAGGCAAATCTCCTGTTTCAAAAACTGTCCATTTTAACATCTCCAAAAAATTGAATTTATTATTTTATATAAATGTTATGTAAAGAAAACATTCAGGTTGTCTCATGGACTGGAAGGTGACTGATTAATTCCCTTTCATTTCCAAACCTCATCAGGCAGTCACTACATTTATGAGGTAAGTCAGCCGAATGCTTGAAGTCTAGATGAATTTTAAGATCTTCAATTTGTCCTGTTGAATATTCACAATATTGACATAAATAAATCCCTTCAGATAAATGTGAATTTAAATGCTTGCAATACTCTAGCATACTTGAAAATCCCTTCCCACAGTCATCACAAACATGAGGGAATATTTTAGTATGTTCAATGGCAACATGCCTGTTAACATTTGTGTGAAGTCTACTCCGAAAACCACATACTTGACATACAAAGAAGTTTTTACATTTGTCAAAGGTAATTTTGCTTAAGAGGCTGTATTGTCCATGTTCTCCATTGTTATACTTATCACTTAGCTCTATTAATTTACACGCATGCTCATTTACCACATGGCTGTGTAAGTCTTCGGGATCATTAGTCTCATGCTCACAGAACTGGCACAAGTACTGTTCATCACAGCTGTGTTCCTGGAAATGCAGGTAGAGTTCACTGCTGGAGGAGAACTGCACGTCGCACTGCTCACACCAGTACAGGTGATCGCTGAAGTGAATGTCTGCAATGTGCTGACTGAGGTTCTCAAAAATTACTGTCTTGTAGTCACAGTATTTACAGAGGTAGGGATCCTCTTCGTGCAGTTTGGCATGTTCGATCAGAAGCATGTTAGTAGAGAAACTTTCCTTGCATACTCGACACACATTTGAATCAGTACGTTTATGCTTCAGGATCATGTGCTGCTTTAAATCAGAAAAATATTTACTGTTGAACTCACAAAGCTCACATTTATAGAGGCCACTGCTATTAGCTCTTAGTAAAGGCCATTTTTGCTGAGCAGTCACATTCAAAGCCTGGCTCTTATCAAGAATTTTACAGAGTTTAGCTGGTGGCTCTTCATCAGTCTGGTCTTGGAGGCTTTCAGAGGAATTGTTTTCCGTCTCTATATCATAATCCTCTGAAATCGCATGTACTTCTACCGCAATTGGAACATCCTCAGCAGTGTGAACTTCTATAGGACTCTCCGCTTGAGTTGGCTGGTGGACTGACTCGGGTGAGTCACACTCTTCATCACAAATTTCAACATCAGTAGATTTTTCTGAAAAAATTAACCAATGTATTATGTTATAGTTAGAAACAACTGTACAAAAAGAAGTTTATGGTATACACTTTTTTTCATTGCTCTATGCAAAATATGCCAATGCTATTAGTTTCCCTAACCTGCAGAAAAGGCAGTGTGGTCTAGAATTCTAAGTACAGGACTGGGAACCAGGTAGTTATGATTTCTGTTTCTGGCCTTGATTCCATCTGCAAATTTTGGCAAGTCATTTGATGTCTCCGTATCAGAATCGTCATCTGTAAAAAGGGATTTGGAAAAAATATTATTTACATCAAAGCATTAAGTATTATTATAAAGTAAAGCACAAATTGTTTTTAATGTAATTTTTAGTTTCAGTGGAAACTAATGATTGAGATTTAGCCATGAAAGGAGACAGTCTGTTTACCCCAAATAGAAAATCTCCCCAAATAAGCAACTGCTTTTGTTTTTATGCCCCATTTGGACTAAAATTCACTTTTTGAACGTACTTAGGAATTTATAGTTACTGAGCTGAATAAGTTTTTATTCCTTCAGTCCAGCTTCCTTCTCCGCTAAGTTAGAATGAGGAAACTGAAATATAGGTCAACAGAGAAAACTAGACTACAACTTTTTAAAATAGACTTTGTTTAATTGCTTAGAACAGCTTTCCGTTTATGGAAAAAACTATGAAGATAGTACAAAGCACTATTACCACTATTACCTCCTTACATTAGTATAGTACATTTGTTTTGTTGTTTGTTAGGTGCCATTGAGCTGTGTCCGACTTATTGCGACCCTTACAGGGTTTTCAATAACTGATTGTTTTGGGATTGTCTCAGGAGTGGATTGCCATGTCCTTCTCCCATTTTGTGGTGCTGGGAATTGAACTTGGGACCTCAGAGACTGCAGAGTGGCGCTCTATCAACTGAGCTAAATCCCAGCCCGCACTGATACATTATTGCTAACTAAAGTACAAACTCCATCCAGATCTCCTTAGTTTTTACCTACTATCCTTTTTTTGTCTTAGGACCACACTACATTTAGTTGTCATGTCTCTCTAGGCTACTGGTAACTGACTATTCTGAGGACTACTTGTCAGGTATTTTGTAGAGGGAAGTACTAATGCAATTTGTCTATTTCTTTTTCACAATCAGATTGGAATTAGGAATTCCTGGGAGGTAAACTGCCAATTTCACCAAGTCAGAGAGTACATACTGTCAACATGAGTTTGTAACAGTTGAGTTGGTCTTGATCACCTGGGAGGGGGTACTTGGGTTTGTCCGTCATAAAGTGACTTTTTTACTTTCCATTCTCTACCTTTTGGAAGGAAATCTCTATATGCAGCCCACCTTAAGCACTGGAGAGTTAGGGTCCACCTCCTTAACCCTCTAAGTGCCAATTTCAAATCCAAATATATGCCAGTAAATATTTTATTTCCAGAAACTCTTCATCACAATGAACAAGAACATAATAAGCAAAGTAACTATAATGTATAATCAGAGTTTGTAAAATACCATTTTCTACAATTTTCTTGATTTTCTGTCAAATTCATACACACACAGTTCTTGACATATATGTCCCAATGGTAGCCAAAGGGTTAACAGGGGAATGTCAATATAAGTAATTTGGAATTCTTTTGTATAGGATATGTGTATTCATTTATTCCATCATTTATATCAGTCTGGACTCATAGATATTTAATTTATACTTTGGGTTATAATTCAATTTTTTTCACAAGTTATTTCAGCCTTGATGATTGGGAGCTCTTTCAATAGGCTCTTGTGTTCCTTTAGCATACCCCTCTGGGGCACATGTGTGTTTGAGTACTTCCCTATTTTCCAGCACTACAAAATGCACCAAACTCACCTTGTCTATTTCCTGCCACAGACTAGATTCAATCACTTCTCCAGAGGCCTTAATTCCTTTTACTCAAGAATGGTATTAGAAGCTGGGGGTTATGGTGTACTCAGCAATCCCAGCAACTTGGGAGGCTCAGGCTGGAAGATTGCAAGTTTAAGGCCAGAGACAGCCTTTCTCAAAATGAAAAATGAAAAAGGGGCTGTGGGTGCAGCTCTGTGAGAGAGCACTTGCCTAGCATGTGTGAGGCCCTGGGTTCAACTGCCCAGTACTGCAAAAGAAAAAAACAAAAACAAAAAACCAGAAACAACAACAAAAAGAAATGTACTAGAAACCAAGATGTGGGCACAAAACGTACTTTCTGCTACTGGAGTGTCATTTCTTTTAGGCTCTCAGCTAACAGAGTAGAAAATGTGTATGTATACAACCACAGACATAGACACGTGTCTACAAACATTTCTGCATGCAACTCCGAATTCATATTAAGTTAAACATGAGTTCATACTGCAGTCTCTGACTCTACATGTTTCTGTGCTCATTACAGGGGCCTGTAGAACTGAGAGTTTGAGTGGCTGGGAGAAGAGGGTAAGTATAAATTGACATCATTTACTCAATGCTTGGATTTAGCTCAGTTGGTAGAGCACTGCGCTGCAGTCTCTGAGGTCTCGAGTTCAATTCCCAGCACCGCAAAAATGGGAGAAGGACCGGGCAATCCACTCCCAAGGCAATCCCAAAACAGTCAGCCATTGAAAACCCTATAAGGGTCGCTATGAGTCAGATACTGACTCGATGGCACTTAACAACAACAACAACTCAATGCTCTAAAAAAGAAGAGTCAATAGAAAATGCACAATTGAAAAAGACAAAACCACCATCTGTGCTTTCCTTCTGTTAGCCCTCTAGATGGAGAGGTAAAGCTGAGTGGAAAAAATTGTGGGTAAAACTATTCCTAGTCCTTCACTATAAATGCTCCTAACTCTGGGTCTCTCCTGCTTTGCCACCAATTGACAGCTAAAATTAATTTAGGAATTTGCTTAAAAATAAAACTTACTTTCTAAAGCATTAAACTTTGTTTTCTTATAACAAATTCAAATGTTTGATTGCTTTAAAATCAACCCATATTTCACCTACCTTTCAAATAAGAAAATCATAATATGTAAAAGCAACTTTTTTCTTTTTTGCTTTCTGCAGTGCTAATGATTAAATGGAGGACCTTACACATGCTAGGAAAGCACTTTACCACACAGCTATAACCCCCAGACTTTGTAAAAGCAGTTTAAAGAGAAATATTTTGGAAAATATGAGATATACCTTTGTTGTCAAAGTATTTTAAGTCTGGTTGTCTCATAGAGCACACACTGTAACAATGATCGGAAAAAATTCCATTGAATCCATCTGCAATTCTGCTTATTCCAGAGGAATCTGAACATAAAATGAAAAAAAAATTCAAACAGTGAACACATTCACATTTAGTGAGACTGCTTTTATCTAACATGTTCAAAACAAATTATTATTTTTTTGCAGTGTTGAGGACTGAATACAGGGCTTGCATATGTGAGGCAAGCACTCTACCACTAAGCTACATCCCTAGCCCAAATTTTGCTGATTTTAATGATAACATATAATGAAAAGATTTTCCTCAATTTTTAAAACTTTTATACTTCAGGTCTGACACTGACATTTGGCTTTAAAAGAAGCACAAATTGAGCTGGGTGTGGTGTCACTGTCCTGTAATGTCAGCACTACAGAAGCTGAGGCAGAAGGATCACAAGGGTAAGGCCAGCCTGGGCTCCATAGAGAAACTGTCTCAAAAAAGCCAAAAGAACCATAAATTATAGACTTGAGCTAGGTGGGTGGTGCATGCTTATAATCCCAGTATTCAACAGGCTAAGACAGGAGGATCAAGAGCTCAAGGTCAGCCTGGGCTATGTAGCAAGACCCTAACTCAAAAATAAATAAATAAATAAATAAATAAATAAATAAATAAATAAAATAAATAGAAGAACTTTGAAACACACAAGGATACATTTGCCTTATAATCAGAATCTCACAAAATATAAATACTGTATTAACTACATAAAACAGTGAATTAACTACCAGGAACTACCAAGAAGGTATGCCATTTAGGGCAAAGAAAGCATAATCTATAGGGAAATGGTCTGAGGACTAGTGAGGGCTTCTGAATACAGACATTTCAAATCGTGCCTGGAAAGCACCTATAAGCAGTAGGCCAGGCTTAATTTCTTCAGGTATGAAGAATGTGTGCATGATGTAAGCTATTAGGTATGCCTGAAATGGTCTCAAATACATGTAAGGTGATGTAAGAGATGGACACAAAGATCTTATACTGCTAAACTGTTAACACAGCAGTCAATCTCCATCACAAATTAAACAATTAAAATCAAAGTTCGTTCTTTCTTTTCTTTTCTCTCTTTTTCTTTCTTTCTTTTTTTTGTTGAGACAGGGTCCCAGGCTAGCCTAGAACTCATGATCTTCCTGCCTCAGTCACCCAAGTGCTGGGATTACAGGCAAGTGCCAACATGTCTGGCTTGAAAGTTCACATTTCTGAAAATAATGTATAGGATAAAGTTTTGCTTCCTCAATAACACAAAATATTTCCCACTGAAGTTACCACTGTGTCTTAAGCAGTTTGGGAATCAGACTGGCAAAGTCCAATTTTGCTACACAAGTAAGTATCCTTATACACCTAATTTAAAATATTTACAATGCATGCAGTTATGAGGATTAAGTAAAATAATGTCTGTAAAGTCCTAACATGTCCCAAGCACATGGCAGACAATGATTGCATACTCTCTCTCTCCCTCTCTCTATGTATAGTCAGAGAACTTAGCCAAACTGTTCTCCTACTTAAACAATGATCCAGATATTTTAAGTCTTATCTAATCATTCATGAAAATGGATGGGAATACCATTTTGTCAAAATTGATCTATGACTTAACTTTAAAATAATTCATTTATACACTAACCTGAATAACGTGAAGGGTGTAAAGTCTTCCTTTTTCTCTTTTTAGGATATTCATTCATATCTTTTCAATCTAAAAAATGAAAATTACTAAATATGACACAAATAACAATTGTTAGTATTATCATAAAATTTTTTTTTTTCTTTTGCGGTACTGGGGGTTGAACCCAGGGCCTCGCACCTGCATGCTCTGCAAGTGCTGGACCACTGAGCTGCGCCCCCGGCCCATTTTTTTTTTTTACTTTTTTGAGACGGGGTTTCACTATGTTATGCAGACTGCATCTGGTCTCGAACTTGGGATTCTCCTGCCTCCGCCTCCCAAGCCGCTAGGATTATAGGCGTGTGCCACCACGCCCGGCTATTTTTTTTTTTTTTTTTAGGGACTGGGGGTTCAACCCAGGGCCTTGCGTTTGCATATTTTCCAAGTGCTGGACCACTGAGCTGCATCCCCAGTCCATTTTTTTACTTGTTGAGACAGGGTCTCACTAAATTATGCAGACTGTCTCTGGTCTTGAACTTGCAACCTCCTGCCTCTGCCTCCTGGGTCTCTGGGATTACAGGCATGCACCACGGCGCCTGGCTCTAAAAATTCTATGTAACTGAAGAAGCTACTGACAGTAAGAAATGTGTGGCACCACATGAAGTCAGACACAGTGGCACAATGCTTGTAATCCCAGCTACACAGGAGGCTGAGCCAGGAGGATCATGAGGTCAAGGCCAGAGGCGGCTTGCATAACTTAGCAAGACTCTGACTCAGACTAAAAAATAAAAAATGGGCTGGAGGTACAGCCCAGTGGTAGAGCACTTGCAAAGTATGCACAAGGCCTTAGATTCAACTCTCAAGTATTACTACAAAAAACAAAAAAAGAAAGAGAAAAAAAGAAAAAGAAATGTGTGTGCTACATGTAAATAAACCTCGTAAGAGAAAATGTAATGTCTCTGTTTATATTTTGGGTTACTTTTCTAATAAATTTATGTGTGTGTGTGGTATTGGAGCTTGAACCCAAGGCCTTAGTGCATATGCCAGGCAGAACTCTACCACTAAGCTACATTATAAAAAAGCTAAAAGCCAGCACACTGATTCGTGTTTTCTTCCTTAACGAGACTTGGAAATTCTCTTTCAAATGTTGATGCAATTACGAGAGTGGATAATAAATCCTATGCTCAGACTAGTATATATATTTAAAAAGCCATCACGCCTATGGCACATTTCCTTTATTTGGAATACTTTTATACAAATTTCAAGCTCAAGGTGAATACATTTCTTTAAAAATAGTAACTGTCGCAAATCTGTATCAGCCCCTAGAACTTCCATAAAAAATATGTGTTGCACAGAATCTCTGAATAGAAATAATTTTCAAGAAAAGAAATTTGTTTTTTAGTTATGAGGTCACATTCAACATTTTACTGAGAAGTGTGGCAACCACTGTACAATTAAATTCCAATGAACTGTGATGAAATTAACTACTTTCACTTTATTCCACTTACTTGGTGTAATTCTTAATATTGCAGTGAGGAAAAATGAATTACTGGCAAGTTCCCACAAATGGTTAAAAATGCCTGTAAATAAAACATAACAGAAGTCATAAAAAAATATGTGGCTCGTTTCTAAGATTCAAGAATAAAATGGTACCAGATTTTTAACTGGAAAGATATGAGAGTTAATTCAGGTATAATAATCTTTTCTATTTTACTAAACACTAAAAATTGTATATATTGGTCAATAAGTAAATTTTTCATATTTCTTTGAAATGATTTATCTTCTAAAGCTATAGCTATATCGTGACACCAAAATAATGAAATACCAGCAAATCTCCATTAATTTATTCAGCCATAAGGACATCAAACATAATGAAAACAAACACTAAAATTGTTACAGATTAAAATTACAATAATTTGTTGAGTACCAATTACATACCAGATTGTAAACATACTTTATTTAATCTTGTGCTTTACGATATCCACAACACTCTCTCAAAACTGTTATTTACTCTGTTACAGATTAACAAATTGAGGCATTGTAAAGTCAAAGTTGGCTATTTAATAAGTGGTGGGGTTGGGAATTAAACAAAAGCCTAACCAATTTTAATGTTTCCAATACTTTATTTTAGTTTTGGAAACAAACAGGGAGATAAAGTAGCCAAGCTGATCCAAGTAGATTAGTGTTAGAACTACCTCTTCCATCTCCTGGGCAGGGAGAGGATGTCAGAAACAGAAATGTGGTTTTATATGCTGTTTTTCTTATCACAGGGTGATTTTCTCTCACCTAGTGATAAAGAACTTGAGGGGCATGTACTATTTTTGCTGATCGGCTAAGCTCTGGGACTCTCAGCCGTCCATGTGATTATACAATAAGATAGTGCCTTTTCAGTTTATTAAGCATTTTCCTAGCCCTTATTCTATTTTGTCTTCACAGTAATCCTGTGAGGTACACAGACAGGCTTACCATTAAGCCACTTCATTTTTATTGATGGGGAAACACTTAGTAAAAGTCAAGTCAACTAAGTAATGGCTGAACCAAAGATGAAAAATACTGGTTTTCAGACTCCTGGCATTGAATAACTAATTGAATGCAAGTACATCTTCATTGCTAAGCACTACCACCAGCAAGTTACATTTGCTTCCAATTTCTTAGCCACCAAGGAGAAGGAGGGGAAGGTAATCATCTAAAAAACTGACAGCCAGTAAATTTATAGAAATGATAACTATACATAAAATGCCTCACTCAAGAACATAAACAGCATTCTTGGAGTTACAATCTCAATCCAGTGCATTCAAAAATTGAAAAAAAGGGGAGAAGCTGCTTTCATCTTCATGTAATAAACTAAAATTCCAAAACTTATTCCTCTTTTGTACATTTCCAGGATTTACATACCCAAAAGCTTCATACTTTATGTTCTGTTGTTGTTGTTGTTAGGTGCTGTCGAGTCGGTATCCGACTCATTGCGACCCTCTGTACAACAGGCGAAACACTATTGTCAGTGCTTCTCTGCTGTTCATAGGGTTTTCAATGGCAGATTGATTTTTGGGAGGGGGTTGCCAGGTCCTTCTCCCAAGCCTACAGCTTCTGGTGTTCCCAGGTGGTCTCCCATCCAGGTACTAACCAGGCCCGACCCTGCTTAGCTTCTGAGATCTGACGGGATCGGATGCCACAAGGCCAAGGCTGCAGGCATATTTTATGTTCTATATCCTCTAAAATATCAAAGAGAATATTGAAAACTACCAGACACGTTAAAATACTTCAGAATACATGTCAAGTTGTTTATAGAGTAAAAAAAGTTAAGGGAAGGAAACCAAGCATAGTATTAAAATTAATGTTGCAAGGTGGACTGAATTAAGACTGGCAAGTGGGAGGATTAAGATCACTTTGCTCAGGAAGGGCAAGAGTTTAACTCCTACTTAAGGCTGAATAATATCCAAAGGCTTATTAGATCTCCTTTCAGCATGGTGGTAAATGCCCATTCACAACCCCAAATACTAACTGCTTCATTTAAGCAAACTTTTTTTTTTTTTTTTTGGCAGTCCTGGAGGTCGGAGCTGAGGGCCTCAGGCATGCTAACCAAGTGCTCTACCACTAGGCTGCACCCTCAGCCCCTAAGCAAACATTTTTATTGCCTTGAAGAAATTTGGCTTTTGTTCAAGGATGTCATATCCAGATTTGCTCACTCATCTGCCTCTTAACAGAAAGATTCTGAATCACATGCCCCTTATCGCTCACCCCCTCCCCCTACTTCAAGTCAAACTACACACAGAATATATGTCACTGCAGGAAAATCAGGAATTAAAAAAACTTTTAATTAAACCATCTAAAACCCATGCATTCAAACCACATTACTTTGTTGCATCCATCTACCCTTTCCTATGCAAAGTTATATGTATATTTTATCTTTACAAACATGCGATCATGCCACGTGAAACAGTATTCTTTCCAAAAAGCATCTTACAAAATACATGGTAGCATCTTTGCGCCCATCAACCAACAAGGTCTATGTACAAAGCACAACACACCCAACAGGCTGTCGGCACTTAATAAAGAGCCGAACCCTTCCAAGGCCAGGCAGTCTTGCCTGCTAGCTGGCGCGACACACAATGAAAAGCTGCCCTTTTAATGCGCTGGGACAGGGCCACGCTTTGCTTCTCGCCTTCATAAGCTAAGCATATTTTCCACGTTGCACAGTCCCTGGAGCCGAGCGTTCCGGGAGAGCGTGGAGGGCCGTCCGGCCCCCTCCGCCGCAGAGCGGGTCCCCCACGCCGGCGGGAGGCGCCTCGCAGCGTCCTTCCAGCTCGGCCCCAACCCTCGTAAGGACAGCAGCCGCGTCCCGGTGCCGCTGGCCCCAGGCGGTGCCGCCCAGCAAACCCAACGGGGCCTCCAGCCCGCGGGGGCGTGGGGCAGGCGGCCCGCTGCACGCGAGGCCGCCAGAGCCGGACTCCCAGGGCGCCACCCGTGGGGTGAGCAGCGGGACGCGCGGCCGGTGCCGGGCGTGACGCGGCCGGCACACGCGCCCCCGCGGCCTGGAGGCGCCTTGGGGGCAGGAGCCCCGCGCCGCGGACGCAGACAGGGCTCGGCCTGAAGAGCCGCGGGCCCGGCCCGGCTCCGGGCGACGCCCGCGTCCTCGTACACTCACCGCTCGGCCCGGGCTCGGCGGGGACCGCTGCGTCTCCCGCGCCCCGCAGGCCAGGCCGGGCCGGCCCAGCGCGCCCCTCACCGCGCTACGCGCCTGCGCCTGCGCCGGCGCCGCGCCCGCAGGGGCCCCCGGGACGGCGAGCGACGGTGCCGCGCGGAGAAGGCGGGGCCTGCGCGGGCAGCGGGCGGGCGGGGCGCAACCAGCGGTCCCCAGCCGGGGAGGCCCGAGGCCCGCGACCCAGACCAGCGCCCCCTGTCGGCGCCTCCGCGCAGTCGCGGCTCCTTCTGGGAAGGCGTCGGCCTCGGAGGGCCGCGGGGTTTCCGGGTCCAGAAGGGCGTCCCGCCCCTCCCGTGCCACCTTCCGCGCGGGAGCGGCCCCAGTCCCCCTGCTCCTCGGGCAGCGCGAAGGGACTCTGCGAGGCCGCCGAGCACGTGGGGTCCGCCCTGCAGTGCGCCGGCGACCCGGAGGCCGCGGTCCCGCCGGTGCATCACGCACGGCCATTGCTGTGCGCGGGCGAGAGGGCGACCCTGACAGGCCTCGGCCCCAGGCTTCAGCTCGGGTCCGCGGCTTAGGAAGTCCTGATGGAGTGAATGTGAGGCTGTGCAGGGTCGGGTCCATGACTGACTGAGCGGTCCGCAGTAACTGGGCCTCGCGCGTGCCTTGCCAGCAGGCCCACCTCCGAGCAGCGCCCTCAGCACCCTTTTTTATGTTTTAATCTGGATACTGGCTGTCACTGAATTATGCGGGCTCCTCCTCTCGACTCGAATTTGCGATTCTCCTGGAATCGCTGGGATTGATGATTTAAATCCTTTTCCGATCTTGAGTTTCCTCGGAGCAGCTGTAGAAAGGATGACGTTAAAGAAGCATAAATAAATTAAGGAACAGTTTGTTTTGTTTTGTTTTTTAACGGTCCCGGGGGCTGTGTGTCTAGGTCAGTGGGAAAGTGTTGCTTTGCATGGGCGAGGCTTGCGGGTCTCTCCCAAGCATCACAAGTAATAATAACAACAACAGGAATAATAATAATCTGTGAAGTATGGTCATATATTTGTTTCCTTTCTCTCCCGTCTCCCTTCCTCCATCCTCCCTTCCTTCTTTCCTTCCCTCCTTCCGGTGGTGTTGGGAATGGAATCCAGGGCCCGTGCACCCAAAGTACACCCTCTACCACGGACTGAGCTACACCCCAGCCTCTATTTCTCTAAACAACAGGTTGAAGTTGTTAGTGCCAATTTAAAAATTACAGAAGTGAGCTTGTGAGACGCTAAATATTGTTATTTTTGTACACTAAGTGTCTCGGGGTCTAATAATTGCTAAGTGAATAGATGAGGACCATGTACACTGTCACTTGTCCAATGTCAGAGCTGCACGGAAAGTCAGAGATGCAATTAATAATTGTTTTTTGGTTTTGTTTTGTTTTTGTCCATGTCACATGGTGTCTAACCCCACAGCCCACGCCGCTGCTTTGCTTTTTCTGATAACCACATGCCAACCAACCAGCCCTGGGAAAGTAGTAGTCACAGACTTTTCTCTGATCCCTTTATTGTGTGTGTGTGTGTGTTAGGTACCAGGGGAGTCGGATCTGACTCATGGCAACCCTATGTACAACAGAATGAAACACCCCTACACTGTGCCATGCCCAGCACTATGTCAGTGCTTCTCTGCCATTCATAGGGTTTTTAATGGCAGATTGTTTCAGGAGTGGGCTGCCAGGTCCTTCTCCCTAGTCTACAGCACCTCATATTCCCAGGTGATCTCTCATCAGGGACTAATCAGGCCTGACCCTGCTTAGCTTCCACGATCAGGCAGGATAGGAGGCCAGGGGGTTAGGTTGCAGGCAGTATTTGTAGATAGTTGGCTTCAATTTATGATTAACAACTCAGTTATGATTAATAATGTATATACAGTTATAATGTTGGCTTCAGTTTATGATTATAATTGGTACAAATTTCTACTCATGTGCTCCTTTCTGGATGACTTAAAGTAAGCTGATGGGTACTGCTGCTTTATCATCTTTCTGAGTACAGTGCTACCCTTGTATCCATGGTTTTGTGTTTTAGTTACCTGCAATCAGCTGTGGCCTGGAAATATCAAGTGGAAAATTCCAGAGATAAGCAACTCATACTTGTTAAGTGGCACGCAGTTCTGAGTGGTGTGATGAAATCTTGTGTTGTCCTTCTCTGTCTGGCCTGGGACATGAGTCATCCCTTTGTCCAACGTGTCCATCCGTTAGTCAGGAGGCATCTCACTTATCAGATCAACGGTTCACATCATTGTGCTTGTGTGCGAGTTACCCTTATAATGGCACTGCGCCTTTATCTCTTTAAATGAAAACCTTGGCTCGAGTGGTTTTTCTGCCAGGCTGTGCTCTCTATAGTCATCTCATGGCTCCCTAACCCCTGTTCCTCTTGGTTTCCCTTTCATTAGCTATCGTGTACAGTGCTGCAATGAGCAGAGGAATGCCAATACCTCTTTGAAATTATGATTTCAATTTTGCATAAGATATCCAGAAAAGAAATCATGTGCTGGATCATGTGGTAGTTCTATTTTTATTTTTTTTAAGGAATCTCTATACTGTTTTCCATAGTGGCTACACCAATTGTTCCAATTTTGCCGCATTCTTACCAACACTTGCTATCTTTTGTTATTTTGATAATAGCTGCTTTGGGTTTGGATGTGGTGTTTGTCCTGGCCAACACTAATGTTCAGACAAGTCCACAATTCAGCAGTGTTTTGGGGAAATGATTAGGTTCTGGGGTCATGCCCTCAGGAGTGGGTTAATGTCTTTCTCCAAAGACTGGGTTGGGCCTCTCAAAACTAGAGTAGGTTTCTACAGAGTAGGTTGGATCTCATGGCATTGGATTACTTACTAGCAAATTGGGTCTTATGTTTGTTATACTTGACTAGGTTTTCTTTTATACTTATACTTATGTTTGTTATTCTTGACTAGGTTTTCTTTTATACTTATACTTGATTGGATTTTTTTGTTTGTTTTTTGCTTTTTTGAAGACAGAGTCCCACTGTGTAGCCCAAGTTGGCCTCAAACTCACTACATACCCCAGGTTGTCCTCCTAACTGCTATCCTCCTGCCTCAGCCTCCCAAGTGATAGGATTACAGGAGTGTATCACCATGCCTGACTACTTGATTGGATCTTAAAGACAGATCCTAAGGACATATTAAATCATCTACTCCAATTCCCAGGTTGCACAGAGGAATAAGCTGAGTTCCAGCAAGGCAACAATATCTGAGGCCAGAAATGGTGTTTAGGTTGCCAAGGCCAGACCTCCAAGGCCTATTTAATGGATAATGTGGCCCTGTGTTTCCCAAAGTATGAATATATGACTATCTGTATGAAGGACTTTTAAAAATTGGGTTCCTGGGCCCAACACACAAATTATTTTATCAGAATCATTAGACATAGAGCCTGCAAATCTGTATTTAATAGAAGGTCACACTTGAACATGAGTACCACTTATGCAGCAAACAGTAACCTTGAATTTCAGTATTATAAAATGTGTCTGTACCTTGTGCCACCTTATGGCAGTGGACGGCAGACAAGACAGTGGATGGCAGACAAGATCATAAGCTGAGGGCTACGGAACCACCTACTGACTTCAGCTATCATTTGTTGTTGTTTTGAGACAGAGTCTTGCTATGTACCTCAGGGTGACCTGGAGCTCTCATTCTTCCTGCCTTTGCCTCCTGAGTGCTGGCTTGTGCCACTGTGCCTGGCACAGCTACCATTTCTATTAGCTTCTGTTTCAGTTACCCACTGAGTTGCCTGTATGCCAGGATAGGCCCAGCTCTATGGCTCTTGTGTGGTTGTATGACTGACTCATTATAGCTCTCCGTGCTTAAAAAAGCCCCCACGATGAGTTAATGGATGTACAGCCTTCGAATCCTGCCTGGCTTATACTAAGTGCTCAATAATTAGCCATTCATATCATTACTAAGAGCACAGAAAACATCTGCAGAAAGGTGATGCTAGTGTCTTAGATAAGAGCCTTGCTCAAAGTTCAAGTGCCCACTTGATTAGCTAAGGTGGCTAGAGATTATGATGAAGATAAAGGAAAAGGGAATCCCGTCTAAGACTTCAGCAGTGCACAGCACAGACCACATTTCCTTGTTATTGTTTTCCTTCGAAGAGCAGACAGAACTGACTGTGACATTGGTCAGTCTAAATTGTTGCTTGCATCAGCAAAAGTTCTTCATCCTGGGTGACTGTTCAGCTACAGGCTTATGTATTCCTGTGCACATAGATACAAGCAGACAAAGAACATAAACTACTGTATACTTTTTTAGGTTGTCAATGATTTGTATATCTCTAAATTTGGAAGGATAGATACAGTTTTGGTGAACATGGACAATTTCAGCCATAAAAGAATTCTTAGCTATGATAGGTAGTGTGTAATTGAGAAAATGGAAAAAGAATGAGGAAGGAGGTTGTTTCTTCCACATGGTGAAATAAAGAGAGGGGTTTTTTTCCCACTTGATAAAGCATCTGTTAAATGCAAAAGAAATGACTGGAACTCTAAAGTCAGGAATCCATGATGCCAGCATGTTACAACAATAGCATCTCCTTTCCCTTCCCTCCCTTTTCCTCCCCTTCCACTCCCTCTCCTCCCTCCCTCTCTCCTTTCCTCTCTTCTCCTCTCCTGTCCCTTCTCTTCCCTTCCTTTCCCTTTCCTCCCTGCCTCTCTCTCCTTCCTTCCTTACTTCCTCCCTTCCTCTCCCCCTCCTCCTCCTCCTTCTTTTCTTTTTCTTTTTTTCCTTCTTTCCCTCCCTCCCCTGTTGACACGATGGTCTCACTACATAGCCCACCCAGGCTGCCCTCAGAATCCTCCTGCCTCAGCCTTCTGAGTGCTGCTATTACAAGCATGCATTGCTACGCCTGGCTGCCTCTCTCATATGCACAGAGGCTCCCAAAAATATATACACATTTTAAATATTAAAATTGTAACAGTCAATATATACTTGTAACAAAAGGTGAAGACAAGACTCCTGCAATTACAGTGGTTTCCATTGTTTCATCTTTGAAAAGTAACATATAGACAACATCTCTTAAAGTGAGTATACTTTTGTGTGTGTGTGTGGTACTGGGGGGTTGAACCCAGGGCCATGGGCTTGCATGCTTTGCAAGTGCTGGACCACTGAGCTGCATCTTCAGCCCATTTTTTTACTTTCTGAGACAGGGTCTCACTAAGTTATGCAGACTGTCTCTGGTCTCAAACTTGCAATCCTCCTGCCTTGGCAGTTTTGTTTTTTTGGTTTTTTTTGTTTTTTTTTTTTTTTGTTTTTTTTTTTTTTGAATCTGCAGTAGATCTCACAATAGTTTGTGGACATTAAGGCTAATCATAATCATGCAGCCCACACTGAGGAAAACCAGGGCAGGCAAATTTTAAAGAGTTACTTGAAGTTAAAAAGGTAGTATTAGTATCCAAAGTCTCAAAACATGACCATATTACTGAGTTTGGACCAAACACATAAACATTGCAGCAAATCATTCACTTGTTGAAAGACAGTAACATGTCTAAATCTAAAGAGGAAAAGTTATCATATATTTCCAAGGCTACAGAGAAGTAGGAGGCAGAGGAAGAAAATACTAGCTGCCACTAGTTTTTGTTCTAAAATTACATCAGTTCACAAAAAACAAATGTTTTCCAGAGGACTTAGTCTATAACATTAATAGAAAATAATATATGTATAGAAATATGTACATATATGCATCTTGAATTAACTGACATTAAAGTGGCTATAAACTACAATACTGTAGAATTTAGGCAATTAGTGTTCATAATCTGGGAGTACTGAGAGACTTTTAAATAAATGACTATTAAGTCACCAAAGAAAGGAAAAGTGAAGTTGGGTATGGTAGCCCATACCTTTAATCTCAGCATGCAGGAGGCTGAGGCAGGAGAATTGACATGAATTCGAGGCTAGCCTGGTCTACACAGCAAGTTCCCAGACAGCCTGGGCTACATAGAGAAGCCTTGTCTCAACAAACAAACAAAGAAACAAATAAAACCCCAAAAATGAAACAAACAATAAAAGAAAGATAAAATGATATTTCATATGTATATATTTTGGGGGCAGTAGTGGGGGATCGATGGGAGAGGGACCTGGCAGCCCACTCCGGAAACAATTAGCCATTGAAAACCATATCAACAGAAGAGAAGCACTGACATAGTGCCAGGCATGGCACAGTGTTGGGGAGTGTTTCATTCTGTTGTACATAGGGTCACTATGAGTCGGACCCAACTCAACAGTACCTAACAACAGCAACGACTGGGGGATTGATCCCAAGGCAGTGCATGCTCAGCAAGTGCTCTACCACTGAGTTGTGCCTCCAGTCCCAATTTTATTTTTTGTTTGATTGAGACAGAGTTTCACTAAGTTGCATAGGCTGCCAATGGTCTTGAACTCATACTTCTCCTGCTTCAGCCTTCACAGTCACTGGGATTACTGGTATGTACCACGGGTGACTGGGTAGGTTGTTGTTGTTGTTGTTATAATTTTGTTTTATTCTTTTTGAGAGAGGGTCTTGGTACAAAGACCAAATTGGCCTGGAAGACACAATCCTCCTGCCTCAGCCTCCTGAGTGTTAACTTTGAGATGGTTTTAATGGGGAGTTATTTTGTGGCCATTTGAGTTTTGAAAAATTGAGAAGTCATGTGTTGTATAAAAGCTGTTTTTAAAAATAAATCAGACAGCTGGACGTGGTGGCGCACGTCTGTAATCCCAGCGGTTTGGGAGGCAGAGCCAGGAGGATCGCAAGTTCGAGACCAGAGGAAGTCTATGTAACTTAGCGAGACCCTGTCTCAGGAAGTAAGGAAAAAAAATAAAAGGGCTGGGGGTGCAGCTCAGTGGTCCCACACTTACAAAGCATGCAGGCATGAGGCCCTGGGATCAACCCCCAGTACCACAAAAAAAATAAAAATAAAAATAAAAAAATAAATCAGACATGCAATTAACCAGAAAAATCCATTCTCTGAGTTTACACCCTAACAAGCAGTTTGCGAAATAGGAAAGATGGCCAAGGTCAAACATTTCCTCTTGTAAACTGTGGACTGAACACGTCCCTCTCCAATTACATAGTCTCCCTTGGGCCTCTGAACTTTCCAAAAGCTCTGAGGTCTCTATGACGATGCACCTGTTGCTTCAGCGGAAAGGCAGGTGATACAGTGGTCGGAGGTGAAGGGCTGCGGTGGAGAAGCATTGGCTGCAGAAAACCACGGTGATTCTTCTCAAGCACCTAGGGCTGACTACTCCGCCTCGCCAGGAACCTGCGGAGCCACAGCCAGGCTGGCCCAAGTCTTCACCTCTCTGGCAAAGTTCTAGCAGGCTGGCAGCTCTGGAGGCACCAGGGTGTCTAACGGCTGTTGTAGCGCTTGGGGCTGGGAGTTCCCTCTGGGACGCCACTTCCTTTGGTGCTTAGTGGCACCCTTGCTGGGCCCGGCCAGGGCATGGTCAGTGGAAGGCGCCTGCCTGTTTCACCCAGCCCTCTGGCCTGATGCAGCCCTTCAGCATCCCTGTTCAAATTACGCTCCAGGCCAGCCACAGGCGGCAGGGGAGGTAAGTGGTTTCCAGAACCCTCAGCCTGTGATGCATCCTGCTGAACAGGCCACTGGGAGAGGAGGCATGATGAGGCAGGGCTTGACTTGGGTCTTGGTCCTTGAGGATGCCTGGGGGGGCCCCAGCTGCACTGGGGGAAAGCAGCCAGGCTGTGTCCTTTGCTGCTGCTTTCCTCCTGTGGGCGGCGAGTTCCGGGAGGCCAGGGCCATTTAAACTCACCTCTGGATCCCTGCCCTAGAATGTTTCTCAGCACATAGTTGTTAGATGCTGTAGAGTCGTAGAGTTGTGTGGGACTCATAGTGACCCTTATAGGGTTTTCAATGGCTGATTGTTTTGGGATTGCCTTGGGAGTGGATTGCCACATCCTTCTCCCGTAGCACATAGTTGGTGCTCACTAAATGTTTTTCGGTTGAATGAAGGAATCAGGAAATCACATGGGCAGGTCCTATTAGCGAAGCCTGGAGTCACAGACCTGGACCAAATCCCAGCTCCACCACTTAACCAACTCCAGGACTCGCTTAACCCGTGAAGGGGAGAAGGAAGGTCCTTCTGTGTCCTGGCCCAGTGGCACACTCTCTGCCACGGCCTAAAGTCAGATCAGTCCATTCTGTGCACACTATGTGTTGTTATCAACTACCCAGCTCTTCTCCTTAAAGCAGGGAGGGAAGCAAATTATCTTCAGGGTGTGTTTTGCCCCGGGGAGCACAAAGCAGAGGAGCTGAGAGCTTTCAGTGCCGCTGAGGCAGCCCGCTGCTGGGCATGGGCGTGGGGCAGCAAGGTAACCAGAGGTGGCTGCCAAAGTGGAGAGAAGAGGTAAGTATGATGTATGCTTTCAGGGCAACAAACAAAAACAAAACAAACAACTCGCAATTCCCTTGATAGGATTTCTGCTTGGTTTCAGAATCTAGTCAGTTTTGTAGGCAGCTTGATGGAGCCTGAGTTTCTACCATTAGAGCTGCATTTGTCTGGCCTGTGATTTCATAAATCCTCCTACAATGGAAGTGCCCCTGAGACTCACCTGGCCACTGAACAGGGCTCAGTAGGTCCGTGGCACCCGCCACAGCGGGTGGGGAGGCTGTGGTGAACAGGACTCAGCCCTCTCCCTGGGCCCCTTCTGCACAGCTCAGCCAGCTGTTCCAATCCAGGGAGTTGGGGCTTGGGATTTTTTCAAAAGTCAGGAATCAGCTTTTACTTATTTGTTTATTTATTTATTTAGAGAAATGTCATGATTTCACAGTGTTAGTAACGAATCCCCACATTTAAAAAACAGCAACAAAACCTGCAAAAACCATAAGGCCAAACAAAACACATTTCATTGAGCTGGACGCTGTCCATGGGCCACGGGATTGTGACCTTTGCGTTGGACTTTACTGTTCACTAGACTTGCCATCATGAAAGAATTCACCGCCACCTCTGCTGGCGCAGTTATCAGTCAGAGCAGAGAGGAGAGAAGAAACAGGAACAAAGTGCCGGGGGTGGTGGCGCACACCTGTAATCCCAGTGATGTGGGAGGCAGAGGCAGGAAGATCACAAGTTCGAGACCAGAGGCAGTCTGTGTAATTTAGTGAGACCCTGTCTCTCAAAAAGTAAGAAAATGGGCTGGAGGTGCAGCTCAGTGTTCCAGCACTTGCAAATCACGCAAGAGCGAGGCCCTGGGTTCAACCTCCAGTATTGCAAAAAAAACAAAAAAAAAAGAGAGAGAGAGAGAAAAAGAAAAAAAAAAAAAGAACGAGTGAATGAGGAGAGATGGGTAAGGCAGAGAAGCCTCACGATTCTGAGTAGGCCAGGCTGGGGTTCTGAAATCTCAAGGTGGACGTGTACTATTCAGGTTGCTGCTAATCCCCAGTGAAAAAATTTCCAGTCATGCTTTTTGTGTGGAATTCATAGGAGAATGTAAAAAAAGATACTTAGAAAGGTTTTGTAATATCCCTGAAAGATAAATAAGTTGATAATACTCATTTATATAAAACAAATGAAAACTACTTACAGGTAATTCTTTTCTAGACATTAGGTCAAAAGACATCCACTGGACACCAACATTCCTTAGTTTTGTTTGTTATAATATCTCTTTTCTTTTTTTGACAGGATCTCACTGTAGTTCATGCTGGCCTCGAACTTGTGGTCCGCCTGCCTCAGCCTCCTGAGTATGCCATCATGCCCACTTAGGACTTTCATTTAATTTTTGTGGTGCTGGGGGACAAAGAAAAAAAGTCTTCTTTTCTTTTTTTTTTTTGTGGTACTGGGGGTTGATCCCGGGGCCTCACGCCTGCATGCTTTGCAAGTGCTGGACCACTGAGCTGCACCCCCAGCCCTTTTATTTTTTTCTCTACTTTCTGAGACAGGGTCTCCCTAAGTTACATAGACTTCCTCTGGTCTCGAACTTGCGATCCTCCTGGCTCTGCCTCTCAAGCTACTGGGATTATAGGCGTGTGCCACCACACCCAGCTAGAAAAAAAGTCTTAAAAATATTTGCTAACATATCATTTTAGCTTACGTAGATGGACTTTTGCCAAGCTTTGAACACAGGCTCTTCTTGTGTTGCACTAACTCTATTCATGAGCCTCACGTGGGCCTTGAATAGGTTATCCCATTACTTGGACATAGGTAAATGATGCTGGTATTTTATGAGTTTATCACAATATCTACCCCTTTCTGCCCCCAAAGGACAGCATTTTCTGCCTCAGGGGAAAAGAGGTTCAGAGACTACAGAGATGGAGACCCAGCAAATATGTATAAAAAACTGCCCTCCAGTGCTGGCGAGGACCGAGCCATGCTGCTAGGGTTCGCCATGATGGGCTTCTCGGTCCTAATGTTCTTCTTGCTCGGAATGACCACACTGAAGCCTTTCATGCTCAGGTAAGAAACAAAGACATGATATTCAGAGTTTCCAATGGAGGTCGGACTGGCACAGTGCAAAGGAGAGGGGCTTCCCTGGCTTCTGTGGTCTCCACCTTCCTTACAGTATCTAGGGCAAGGAACAGGTTGTCACCGGTGTCCCTATTCATCAACTCCTCGTGACCCACATAAGGTTTTCAATGGCTGATTGTTTTGGGATTGCTTTGGGAGTGGATTGCCACTTCCTTCTCCTGTTTTTGCAGTGCTGGGGATTGAACCCAGGTCCTCAGAGAGTGTAGAGCAGCAGTCTACCAACTGAGCTAAACCCCAGACCTACAATGGTATGGGCCAGCTCTGTATCCTTTCATCATGCCCCTTCAATCTCTATGCTAAGCAAATAATCCAAGAAGCTGGACTTTAGGGAGAAGAACATGACATCAGGATTGAAGGAAGACTCATTAACAACCTACATTATGCAGATGACACAACTCTGCTTGCTGAAAGTGAAGAGGATTTGAAATCCTTACTGATGAAGATCAAAGAACATAGCCTTCAGTATGAATTGCGACTAAATATCAACAAAACAAAAACCCTTACAACTGGGTCAGTGTGCAACTTCACAATAAATGGAGAAAAGATTGAGGTTGTCCATGATTTTGCTTTACTTTGTTCTATAATCAACACCCGTGGAGGCAGCAGTCAAGAAACCAAAGATGCATTGCATTGGGAAAAGCTGTTGCCAAAGGCCTCTTTAAACTATTGAAAAGTAAAGATGTTACATTGAAGACAAAGGTGTTCCTGACTCATGCCATTGTATTTTCAGTTGCATCATATGATTGTTGGATAGCTGGATGTTGAATAAGGGAGACAGGAAAAGAATTTATGCTTTTGAATTGTGGTACTGGAGATGAATACTGAATATACCATGGACTGCCAAAAGAATCAACAGATCCACTAGAAGAATTGCCACCAGATTGCTCCTTGGAAGCAAGGATGGCTAGACTGCATCTTACATATTTTGGACATGTTGTCAGGAGGGACCAATTCTTGGAGAAGGACATCATGTTTGGGAGACTGGTAGGTCAACAAAATAAAATAAGACCCTCAACTAGATGGATTGACACAGTGTCTGCAACAATGGGCTTAAACATGAAAAAGATCATGTGCCTGACACAGAATTGAGAAGTGTTTTGTTGTGTTGCACATAAGGTTGCTGAGTTGGACCTAACTAAACGGCACCTAACAACAACAACAGGCTGGAAAGAATTCAAAAGACTGGAGAAAAGTTGCCTTCTCAAAGTCGAGTTGACCTTAATGATGATGGGAATGGAGTAAAGCCCCTGGGACCTCCTTTTGCTGATGCGGCATGACTCAAAATGAGAAGAAACACAGTGACTGCAACAATGCACCTAAACATAGAAAGATCATGTGCATTGCACAGTGTCAGGTAGAGTTTCATTCTGCTGTACCTAGGGTCACTATGAGTCAGACATGATTTGGTGGCACCTAACAACAAGTTTAAATACATAAATTATTTAGTGAAAAACAGGTCAAAGGTAAACCTATAACGGAACATGATTTTCCATTTTTATTATTTTCACTTGCCCAACATATTTTAAAATTTATTTTTGCAGGTTGCAGTGATTTTATTTTGAAAACTTATAAGTATTTGTATTACTTTTGAATGCTTTTGAATGTATTTTTTTTTTTAATGCTACAACAGGTTACCATAAACTCAGTGGCTTAAAATAACACAAACTTATGACCTCACATTTCTGTAGGTCAGAGGTTGGATACAGGTCCCACTAGGTAATGTCAGGTGTCAGCCGAACTGCCTTCTTTTCCCAGAGGCTCAGAAGAGCGTGCTTTTGCGCGCTGTCCTCGGCTGCTGGAGGCTGCCTTTATTCCTTGGCTTTATGGCTCAGGGCCCTTCAGCTCTGAAAGCAGCAACAGGTTAACTCCCTTTCTCATCCTCACATCCCAGCTTCCTTTGTCACGTCTCCTGTGTTCCACCTCCAGTAATTTTTCTGTTTTGAGCCTTGAGGTCGGGTTCAGCTGCACAGTGTGTCTCAAGTTTATTATATTAATAAAGAGAAGTGATTATTTGTGGGTAATGATATTAATGAGAGTGTGGTGTGAATCTATGAGATTCATAATGAGAGTGTGGTCTGAACAATGCTCTTTAAGCATTCTGACTGTGAAGTTTGCTAATCTAGTTTCTTGTTTAAGGCAAGAGGAAACACAGAGCCCCATGCAGCTGTGGGTATGAGGGTACATGAGCTGCTGGCCCCGTACGTTGGGTCTCTGCATTTCCTCTCACCATCCCTGACTTCACCTTGGGCTTGTTCTGAAATGATTTCACACATACAGGTCCTTTCTCAACACATCACAAGGTCCTCATGGCAGGAACTTCGTCTACTACTTCCATAATGCTTAGGACACTGTGTATGTAGTATACATGCAAATTCTCAAAGCACATTTTCCAAGTAAAATTTGATTCAGTACAACACTTCTGGAGAATCCAGCACGTGACAGGCATGGTGCCTTACACTTGGAGGAGGTAGCTCCTGACCGCAGTGGACTTACTGACATCAGACACATGGTAACTATTCTAGTGGAGATTCCCTACATTTGCATTTGACTCTTTGGAAGCAGAGTGGGTATATGGAATTGTACCTTGTCACCTGAACTTCTGCAGGCCGTGTTGACCCCTTCCCAAGGCACATTTTCATCAACACAAGTCAGTGGGAGCATCTAAGAGAAGATGAGATTTCCAAGTGTAAATCTTGGTGGTACAGTCTGTAGGGTAACATTACTTAAAGTTCCTTTCTCCAAACACCCGCATCTTGAGTGCTAATAAATATCCAGATTTCCTTGGCCTCCACTCAGACCTTCTGAGCCTGAGACTCTGGGAGGGAAGGCCCGGAATCTAACATTTAACACATTCTTCATGCTAACAATCTCATTCTGAAATCTGAAAGTCTGTAAACCATTGATCTCAGGGAATTCTGGGGTTGGTGGATTGAGAAATATCCTTGTTGGATCAGAATTGAAGAAGAACTTGGTGGCTTGCTGCTGTTCGGCCCATCTCAAGGTCCTCCACACTTCCTGGGTGTCCTGGGATTTTTGTCGTGGGCCTATGTTATTACTTGAGATGGACAAATGCCTCGGGCTACCGTCAGATGTGCAGAACTGAATTTCCTAGTAGGAGCTTTCCCACCCTCACGAAGAACACTAATTTTTTCATTTTGCAGCACTCACAGGGAAGAATCGAACTGCATCATCATCCGCACACACATAGTGGACGACTGGCTGGCCTGCGCTCTCCCCTGTGGCGTGGACTGCCATGGCCAGGGGAAGTACCCGTGTCTTCAGGTGTTGGTGAACCTCACCCACTCGGGTCAGAAAGCTCTCCTGCGTTACAATGAAGAGGCTGTCCAGATAAATTCCAAGGTAATATAAAAGTCATGGCATGAAAGAGTTCTTACTATGAGCAGGGTGCAGAACCCAGAGCCATCCGTAGGGAGACATCTCTTTCCTTTTAGCGAGCATCCGTATAGCAGTCCACTCCAGATAAATGAAGCTAGAAGCATTCTTGGAGAAGTGGGGTGTGTAGAAAGGAGAAGCATTATTCCAGTTTCCCAAGCCAGTGTCTGAGATTCACAGGCTGGACAGCAGGCAGAGTCGTTAGCCAATGGACAGACTCCCTATTGGAGATACTTCTCTTTGGTGCAGCAGCATGGTTAGAATGCTCTCAGTCTTTTTCTTTTTCTTTTCTTTTTTACTTTTTTCTTTCTTTCTTTCTTTCTTTCTTTTTTTTTTTTCAGTACTGGGGGTTGAACCCAGGGCCTCACGCCTGTGTGCTTTGAAAGTGCTGGACCACTGAGATGCACCTCCAGCCCATTTTTTTACTTTTTTTGAGACAGGGTCTCACTAAGTTATGCAGACTACTTCTGGTCTCGAACTTGTGATCCTCCTGTCTCCACCTCCTGAGCTGCTGGGATGACAGGCGTGTGCCACCACGCTGGCGCTCACTCAGTCTATCTTACACCAAGCAAGCAATTCTTCTTACTAAAGAAATTTGAAGAACTGTTATAATTTCAATAAGTTATAAAACCGGTTAAGATGACTTAAAGTTTCTACTTATGCTTAACAAAAGTCTGATTAGATCATGTGGTGTCTTTAATCACTGATCTGGTGGTTTGTTTTCTATTTTGGATGCAATAATCTCTAAGGTCTCAAACATTCTTATTGCTCCTTAATGCAGTGCCCCAAGTGCCTAATGGATATGGTAATAAACCTCATTTTGCTTGGTGCCTGGAAATAGCCATTGCTTCTGTGTCCTCCTATCCAGTGATCCCCACAAGCGGTGTGCTATTTACCACTTTGCGACACTGAAACTCCCCCCTGGCAGCTTTAGCTGGAAGCTGTCTCAGAATTCAAGCTTTTAAGTGCTTGGTATTGGTGACAGTACCTTTTTTTTTTCCTTCCCCCATTCCCTAGTGCTTTTACACACCCAAGTGCCATGGAGATAGGAAGGATTTGCTCAGCAGGGCTCTGGACACAAAAGAATTCTTCGATCACAGGAATGGAACTCCCTTTTCCTGTTTCTACAATCCAGACAGCCAATCTGAAGACGTCATTCTTATAAACAAGTATGACCAAATGGTTATCTTCCACTGTTTATTTTGGCCCTCGCTGACTCTGCTAGGAGGGGCCCTGATTGTTGGCATGGTGAGATTAACACAGCACCTGTCCCTACTGTGTGGCACTGCACGCTGAGAGGCGGGAGGCGGCCCAGGACCAGCTGTGGGGCTTGGGCTTATGCTGTGGGGTGCTGGGAGGCTCTGAAGGAGCCCGGGAAGCTTAAGGTGGTGGCCCAGGTAATGCAAGGGCCTCAGACACGCCTTTCTGCAGTCAAAACTTTAATTATGCCTGCTCGCATACTAACCATGTCAAGGGTTAAATGGTCAAATTTTCGTGTGGGAAATAGTAAAAACCCTCATGTTTTCTGCTTATTCTGTAAATGTGTACAAATTCCCACTATTCTACTCCAAATCTTTTTCCACCTGAGCTAAGGAAGCACTTTTTGTTCCCACAGGGCAACATGGGTTTAAGGAAGCTATTCTTCATCTAATTTCAACTCTTAGCTGGGACCTGTTAGTATAGACACAAGCAAGGAAGGCATTTTACCTATTGAGCACTAGGCTATCAGCCTATGTAGAGGAGCAAAGAGGAGAGGGAAATCTCAAATATAAGATGCAACAATACGAATGCATGAAAAAAACAGGAAGAAGGGAAAAAACCCAATGAGAATATAACCCATGATTGCATATGATTTTCATTACATATTAAGATGCTTATTTTTTCTTCTTTCATTTATGCTATTATATAAAATATATAAGATGAATGTGGTATTTACTTGTTGGATAATGGATACACAAATGACTTATTACTCTGTACCCCTCCAACATTAGTAAATGCAAAAATTAAAGCCAACATTTATAAAGATAAAAAAAACAGTTCTCATAAAAAATTCTTAGTGAAGAACAGTTCATTCACTACAAATTGAGGAAAATTGTAGAAAATCTAAGAAAACATGGTCCTGCCATTTTTTAGTTTTTCTTCACCATTCATAGTAAGAGGAATGCTGCTACCCAGAAAATTCACTAAGTTTATAGTTACTTGTTCTTAACCTTGTCATGTACCATGTAATTTTTATTTCAGCAGCATTTGCCTAGTGAACTATGTTTTTCATAAGTGCGTTTAACTCTGTACACATTCCCGTAGGAATAGGGGAAATGCCTATAAAATGTGTTGTGACATAAGGAGAAGCTGTACTGGATTTCGACATTCACCTCTGCTAATCCAGAGGAAGGTCCTACGTGGATAGTCAACAATTGTTTATACTTTAATTAACCAATCAATCATCATTTAATAACCATGGTTATTAAATAATGATGTTACCAGGCCCTTCCAACAAGCACTTTCCAGATTAATTAAAATGAATATATTTGTTGGAAAGTTTGCTCTTAGTTTTCTAATGTGCCTCAAGGAGTGTTTAAAATTTCATTAAAAAGTCTTAAATTATAGACAACTGAATGGCATTTTTGAAGCAACTTCTATGTTGATGTAATCAAACTACCCTTCGATTCTAAGCCAGTTTAATGCTCCTTAGCAATTAAAGTCACAAATTCGTAAATAAACTGAATAACTAAGTAGAGCAACAGTGACTTGACAAATAATGAACAAAGTTGGTGTTTCTAGTGTGGAATGATAGAGGACATGTCTCAGAGTAGGATTCATCTCAACTCATAGGCCGCAATTACAACTTTTCCAGGTATGTATCCTTGGGCAAATCACCTAAACTGAACCTCTTTCAACCACACGGGGATAATCTCTTCTTTCACGATTTTAAGGCATAAACAAAGTAAGGTATGTGGGACACACAGCTTCCTTTCTGACATGTAGGTGTTTAAAATGTTAGCAGCTAAAATATTCTTGGGCCTAGGGTTTGGCTCAGTTGGTAGAGTGCCCCTCTGCACTCTCTGAGGCCCCGAGTTCTATCCCCAGCACCATAAAAATGGGAGAATGATTTGGCTACTCTCCTGAAATGATCCTGAAACAAACCAGCCATTGAAAAGCCCATGAAGAGACATAGTACTGGGCATGGCACAGTATCAAGTAGTGTTTCATTCTGTCATACATAGGATCGCTATGAGCTAGAACTGGATCGACAGCATCTAACAACAACAACAACAACAACAAATTCTTGTGCTGAGTCACAGTAGTCAGCCTTGGTACTTTCTTTGGACACAGGGTGTAGAGGACTGCAAGGAAACCTCTCCACTGTCTTGGCTAAATGTGATACACATTTAAGGTCCAGAGCTTGCTCTTTAAAGGCTGTGGGAAATTATTCTGTATACCAAAGACTTCCTTGTAATAAGACACATGTATGCAAGTACATTTTAAATCATTCAGTAAATGGAGATTTTGTAGGTTTTTTAAAAAGTTTTCTTAAATTAAGGGCATATCTCTATTCCATTTCCTAGTAAATTTGACATCGACCTTAACAATATGTAATTTTTTCTCCTAACAAATTCAAAATGATTGACTTGAAACCTACAGCATGTGTATCAATTACTGCAGTTTTCCATTTAAATGATGGCTATTTGATTCATCTCAGGAAAGACAAGACATTCTAGCTGGAGAACAAAGTCAATTTAAAGTTCAAATCATTTGGCAAATCAATAAACTTTAAGCAAAGATATGCTTAATTGCTTAAAAGTCCTAAGTTTCAATGCCCATGTGCATTACTGGTTAAAGAAAGGTCCAGACTTACCTTTTACAATGTTTAATGGAAGCAAAACCCATTTGCTTTTAGTCTAACTTCACTTTTAGATTCTGGTCTTCAAATGACTTGGAAAAAAAGACCATTATCTATACATACAGTCATATCTAATATGTATATACATATATCTCTGCTTAAAATGTAAGTGTATTTATTTTTTATGCCTAAAAGAAGTTAACATACAGTTTTCTAATATTTGTTACTTTACAAGGGCAGAAAAAAATGACTTTTAAGGCATAAGAGTTTCAGGTTTTCAATCGAGTATTCTTAGTCATTATTGAAAAGAACTCAAATCCAGCTAAATTTTGAATATTGGCAACACTGGTTTGCTTTTCAAAACAAATGGCAAAATAGAATTATCAGGGTTTTTTTTTTTCTTTTTACGTAATACACTAAGGATTGTTTGGACACAAGTTGAGGTAAATTTTTTTTTTTTTTAATAAACAGCGTGATGTTACAGACTGTGAAGTTAAAGAAAAGCAGACATTGACAGTTTTTGATGAGTACAAACAATAAGTGCAGTCACAGGCCAAACTTCTTGCTATGAACAGCAAGACTGGGAAGAGGTCTTAAATTTAATGATATTGTATTATTCTATATTCTCAATATAGTAACACATGCATCTTGCTGTGTCGAATACTTTTGGGCCACCATTAAAAGAACATTAAAAACATTTTTCTTCTAACTAGTGCATTATACCACAGGACTTCAGTTCCTGAATGAAGAAAACATAGAGAAACAGACTTGCTGTAACTAACAGGGCTACCGGGGTGGCTTGCGCTCCATGGGGAAGCTTCTGCGGTAACGTGATGTGTCAGCAGTCTTCTTTCAGTAGTGTTGTAATCCCCAAGATATTAAGTGTTATGTTCCAGAAGGATTTTTTTCTTTTTAGGTTTTATTTAATCAAATTAAGTCCAAAGACTGAATCACACTGAAATCATTAACCGCACTGAAAACATGGGTTCCCGGAGCCCAGTGTGGTGGCAGAAACCTGCCTCCCAGCACTCAGAAGGCTGAGGCAGGAGGACCTCGGGTTCAAGGCCGGCCTGGGCCAAAGAATAAGACGTGCTGTCTCAAAAAACAAACAAAACAAAACTCAAAAGACAAAATAAAACTAAATTTGGGTCCATAGCCAGAAACATTTCTAGAAATCAGATAAAAGCCAAGTTCTCCAACCACTCTTAAGAACATAAATTAAATCTGATAAGGGATTTTTTCTTATGAAATCAGCAGATAATGACCACATTTGGAAATTCATACTACACTTTAGTCTTACTAAAGATATTTTAATATGAAACACTGAAGGTTCTCTGCCTCCTTGCTAAGTTAGAAGGATCAAAAAAAAAATGAGAATACCTAAAAATATACATGGTTCTGCCATAAAATTATTGTAGTAACAGATTAAATGAGGCGCAGATAAGAGTCGCAGACTACTTGGCTTACAAAATGTATTTATTTATTTATTTTTGTGGTACTGGGGGGGATGAACCCAGGGCTTTGCACATATTTTGCAAGCGCTCTGCCACTGAGCTGGACCCCTAGCCCCTTTTTAATTTTTTTTTTTTATTTTGAGACAGGATCTCACCAAATTATGCAGACTTCCTTTGGCCTTGAACTTGTGATCCTCCTAGCTCTGCCTCCCAGGTCACTGGGATTATAGAAGTGGGCCACTGTGCCCAGCTTACAAAATGTATTTAAAACCTTTTCCTGTATTACCAACACGAAGAATGGAGTTTACTGTTGGTAGTGAAAATCAGTTACAGTTAACTACACTGTACATATACTAATTTTACCCCCCCCAACTAAAATGTATATGCAGTTGTGTAAAAATCAAGTCAAAAAAATATCCTATGGTTCACATCTGCCACTTTCTGCAAACTTGCATGGCTGGAGTATTAACATACCTAGAACCAAGCAAAAGGAAGGGCACCATACTGGTAAAGAAGAAGTGCGAAACCTTAACAAGTAGAATACTTGAATGAAATAAATAAGTTTATTCAAGGGCTAAGATCCCAACTTGGGAGACTCCTAAAAAATTCTAAACTCTTCTGAATTTTAGAACCTTGGTATTTGTTCACACCTTTCATAAATGATCCCCTTGCATTAGGGTTAGCAGTATGTGCACAAATAGAAATGTGTGCAAAAATACACACACCAAATACATGAATAATGAAGAAAAGAGAATGCAGTGAATTTTAAATGCCAAATCCAAGAGCCTAGTACCATGAACCTCCTCGCACTATAGCTTTTTCCAAGTGGCTGGAGCAATGATTACATCTGAGCTCCAATTTTTTCTTAATGTCTCCTGTGCCATTAAGAACAAGGCATACCAACTCTGACTTTATAAATCTTAAGTGCAGCGCTCTGCAAAATTTCTGTGATGTGAGAGCCTAAAGTAGTGAACTGTGACTTACCTATTTTTTCCCCCTATTTACCTTCTGAGGTAGAGTTTCCAATCGAATTTTATTGGGACCATAGTTATCTTGAGCTAAATCCCATAAGCTTTTCGGAGAGTGAAAATTATTACCAGAAAAGAAAACAGGCTTCCCAGGCTACGGCATATAAGATATATTTACAATTTTTAATGTAATAATTAAAATGGTTTTGTGTTTGCACTTTAAAAAACAGCCCAGCTGTATTATTTTCCCCAGAGTTATACTCCGAGGATGGTGTTGAAGCTGAATCTTCCGGTTCAGCCTTCGCAATCCCATCCTCACTGAAGAGTTAATTCCCTCGGGTATGCACAACATATTCGTACAACTGCCAGCCTTCTCGTCGACATGCTCTGAGCAGGATGGATATGAAGAATGCAGTTCATTCAAACAGCTCCTCCCTGTCCTGTCCCTCCCTTCACAGTCCCCTCTTCTCAAAAACATCTGAAGCATGAAAGTTGTCTTTAAATAGTAGAAGCACCACAATCTATGATACCACATATTGTCTTTAAATTGAGTATTTTAGTGATGTCTTAGACATCAAAATAATTTTTTAAGGTGGACTCTGAGTGTGTGGGTCCAGCCCAGGTCTACAGTTTGTGCAGACATAAAAACAGGAGGAACTTAAAATATTCAGAAAAAGTTAAATATAGCTTTAACATACTGCTGCAAATTACATCTCTTCAGAGAGTTGGCAAACATGGGCTATTGATCAAAATATGAATTAAACAGATTTACAAAATCATTATGCAAAGAAACAAATCCAAATTTATGTGCTGTGAGATTTCTATGCTGCCTTTAAAATAGGCTGCTTATAATTTTTTTTTTAATATATTGCCAGATCACTCAGTTTTTGATGGGAAGAGAGAACACAGGTACACTGTGTTTTACCTATATGATAATCATCAGTCCATTCAAAATAAAATCCAAGAGGGTATACACAGTCTAATCAAGTTGTCATTTTCCTGATTAATAAGAACTACACTTAACACAAAGTACTTTATCAGCAGCTGTTTTTCATCAAAAAACCAATAGTCATAGTTTCACAGTTGAAAAAGTTACACATTAAAATATTTTACAATTCATTATATATTCACCAGGTTCCCATTTCCTAATGGGCTTGTAATATAAAGCAGAATAGAAGGGAAAAACCTCAAAGCTGATTAACGCTGACACTAAATTTTACAGAGGACACTAAGAGCCACAAAAAGCTTAGGTTCTACTACTGTAAAATAGCAAACAAATTCCATTCTTTCTTTTAAAAAAATCCAATTAGAAATATCCTTTAAAAAAAACAAATTCTACAATAAGATTAATAGATTTCAAATTAACAGCAGTCTAAAAATCTTCAAAATAAATTTGTCTATATAGCTGACAATATGGTAAAAAGTTAAAGCCTATTTCAAACAGTTGATTATTTCTTGCTATTTGAAGTTAGTCTTTTTCTTTTAGACATGCTTTTGTCCCTCCAAAATAGTGACTGAAGGATTATTTCTCGAGTGGCTTAATGAAACTGTGGAGCCAAAAGTCAATTGCACCATATCCAGGGACAAGGATGGGCAGGTATAGGAACTGGCCAGCCCGTGGGACTGACCTCTGACACCCAAGTACCTGGACGCGGCTGTATCATTGCTCACCTGAAACACATCTTAGTCACTCCATAGAGCTTTCAGGTCAATTTTTAGCTTTTGCCTTTCTGAATGGTACTTGTTTTCCTTTTTTTCTTAGTTATATTAATCTGTATTCTTTACAGAATTTTTGTACACTTCTCCCAATTGAAATAATTTGGTTGTAATAACTCTTGAAAATAAATGTGAATGATAAAATATGCTAAGTGACTTATGTGTTTTAACGGTGGGGAGGTCCTGGGGTGGGGAGCAATTATCTGAACTAATATGAAAAAAATGCAAAAATTGTATAGATTTTGTGCAAGGAGGCTCAAGGCTTTTTGGCACTGGGGTAAAACACAGTTCTCTCTTCATTCTTCAGTTTCTACCATCAAAATTTCAGATTTGTACCATTTCACTGAGTTTTCCTATAATCAATCCCTGATATAGAAAAGACTGAGATGTTAGTATGTATCAACTGCATCTGTCTACATAACACAAAATGTTAACTGTGAAGCCTAAATAAGTTATGAAATAGTCTACACCTGCAAAAGAATCTATCTTATTTCCTGGCTAAAACAGAGTTTAAATTCTGCTTAACTATTCCAAGACAGTTTACAGAAATAAATTCCCCTAATCTTCAACTTTATTTTTCTTCTTGGCATTATTATATACATGCTTTAGTGAAGTACCTAAATCTTCAATAATTATGCCCTTTAAGGGTTCTAAAATAGTCAGATATTAAGAGTATTTGTATTAGAGTCCCTTGTTCACTATTCAAGACTTCTACTATAGGTATCTGATTTTGTAGATGAATATTTTTAAAGTGATGCTGTTTTACTAGCATATACAATGTGCACTCTTTATAAAGTTATTCTCCAATAATGTGCCTAATCTAGAAAACTGTCTGGAAATTATTGCACACTTTTTTTTTTTTTTTTTTTTTTTTTTTTTTTTTTTTTTTTTT
>VMDO01003721.1:11908-37746 GCA_007922755.1 Pedetes capensis | reverse complement strand
GAAGCTGGAGTGAGACTTGACCACTTCGAAATGATATGTAATCTTAAAATGGCTTAATGTCCTACTTTTATTGTGGAGATATGGATGAACAGCTGAAAAGGCAAAATGTTCATGGTTTCTATTCTCTCATATTGTAAAGCATTACTCATGAGCATACCTCAGTGGAGAGGTTAAGCAATCAGGACGATAGTCTAAATTTTGTTAGTTTTGGTGACTAATTTCATATGATTGTGCCATTCTCAACTACAAAAGGATGGAAAATGAAGGATTCATGTGAAAACAGAAAAAAATAAAAGGACAAAGGATAGAGTTTAATCTGTTTTCTTTGAGTAGTTAAGACACTGGGTGCTGGTGTCAATGGGAGAGTGCCCGAGCCTCATCTACAGACCAAGAGAAAAGCTAACCATGCTGCTACGAACAATAAAAAATTTGGGGTGCAAAATAATGCATGACTATGGGACAGAGTATGTAAATAAAGAATATATATTAATGATAGTTTCTATAATATAAATAGCCTTTAATAAAAAAAATAATCTTTTTAATAACATTAATACTCACTTCTATTTTCTGGAAAACATGCATGAAAAAATGTATTCAGTTCAATTGCAAAGGGAGAAAAAAATCAACTTGAGGTGAATACTGTACAATTCTGAAACAAGAACTATTCCTGTTTATTCTTTTTGTGATGATTATTTCACTTTATGGGAGCCCAGAATTTCCCTAGGAAATAAGAGTCAGATCCGTGTAAATACTGTCCAGAAAAAAACAGTGAAAAAAATGAAAAATGAAAAAACCAACAAAAACACCACCTTATAACAGGTCTCATTTGTGACTGCTTCCAAAACCGTGCAGATAAGACCCCAATTCATCAAAAAGTTTGATTTATTAAAAAGAAAAAGTCTCTGCTGAAATCTTAAGAGTCTCTTCCACCCCAAGCATTTTTCTTCATTAAACAAGGAGTTAAAAAACCCACTTCAAATTGTAAATTTGAACAGCGATGGGAAGATAGTTTTCATTCTTTTCCAACCTCATGTGACTTAACATAAACTCCAGTTTACTGAGACCTAATGCAATAATAGCCTTTGTTGTTTCTACATTTTAAAACATAGAACATTTGCAAGACAAATAGAATATCATTTTTTCCTTCTCCATTTGTATATATTTTGGGGATTTTTGTTTTGTTTTGTTTTTTAAAAAAAGATACAAACAATCTTCAAAGTTTACCTTTTTTGGACTTAAGGCATAACATGAAATTGCGCATTATTCTAAAGCTTAATTTTGAAATGAACTAGTTTAGTGCTATCAAACCCTGTTTGCGTTTACATTATTTAAATTATATAGTATTTTATTTCTGTTCTTGCTGTAAATTCTAATGCTGTTCATGGATTGTGCAATTCCTATGCAATCAGTCTTTGCCTGCTGACAGTTATTAACAGTGCAGTGTAGAATCCAGATAATGGGCTTTCAGTTTCTCAGTTACCATTTCAGTTCAATGCATGCTGCTTAATTGTGTGGAAGATCCAATCCATTTTTGTTGTCCAGCCACCATGGTGTGCATCGTTCATTTGTTTCATGAAATATTCCAAAGCCTCTTGCTCTGTTTTATCTAAGGCTAGAGTCTTCCGAATATATGCAATGTCATCAAAAGATTGTAGTTCTGGCATTCCAGAGCCAAGCATCATTGAAAAAAGATTTATGAAGAGATTGGCATGCTGCCGAATGGCTAGATAAGCCTTGTAACACATCTCCTGAAACCTGTGAGTGGAAAGAACATTTCCGTTAGTACGGAGCAAATGCTGTTATGACCTTCAGGTGTCTCTGCAAATGCCACATAATGAGAGAGGTTTACTTGGACAAAAGTATATAAAATAGCGCTCCTCTCCCCTTGTTGGAACTTTCCTGACTCCTTTACCTCACTAGAATGTAAACTCTATGAGGATGCAAATTACAGTCACTGCTTCATTACAAGCACACAGAACAATGCCCAGCAAACCAGCACCTTTGATTTCTTCTTCTCACTATTTAGCCCAGGCTGGTCCCTAACTTGTAATCTTCCTGCCTCCACTTCCCAAGTGCTGGTATTATATGTGTATGCATGACATGTAGCTGCACTTTTGATTTATTAAGCTTACCTCTCAAATTCTCTGGTCTTTGTGCATTCTTGGGCTCCTTTACTAATCACTATTAAGAAATCTTGTGTCAAAACAAATGGTACACGTTCTCGTTTATAACCAAATTTTTTCTTCTTATGATCCAAAAAGTGTCCAAAATCTATATGAAACAGCTTTCAACAATAAGAAACTATATTAGTTTGACAAAATGCAGACATACAATATCTTGAACTAATATGTTAGTTTAAGAACTCCAAAACATTTATTTTAAAGAGAAAAAGCCATTACTTGTCCATCATCTTTCACCATGATGTTACTATTGTGACGATCTCCAATTCCCAAAATGAAGGTAGCGACACAGTATCCAGCACATGAACGTGTAAACAGGTCAATGGCTGCATCATATCTACAAAGAAATAAACACCTCATGAGTAGTGTGGAAATACAGAGTGATCTAGGCTATAGGGGGAAAAGATGGCTGAAGTTTCTTCCAAGCATTAGGGAAGGAAGTAATTATGTCCAAAGACCTGAGGAGTTTTGAGATTCTTAAGTTTTCAAGGGTTTCTAAGGAAGTTTCTAAATGTCTCCTGACCAAGAACATAATTCTTATCACAGTGAAAAAATACTTATCATTAAAATCATTTTTTCTAATCCTTTTAACTCACAATGAATTAAAAGTAAGACTTTGATATGCAATGTTAATTTTTTTGAAAAAGCATAAGCAATAGGAGCATGTTAAATACATAAAGTGAATGTATAAGATTTATGAAATTATAAGTAATTTTGATCATTCAAACATAATATTTTAAAAGTCGAGCATATTTTTTTCCAGAGTAAGTACAATTATTTTCTCAGCTCTAACACAGAGGAATATATTTAACTACTCATCCAACAAAAACTCAGATTAACACATGAAGAAAGAATAATAAAACTCACATTTCTCCTTTGTTCTTGTCTTTGAGCCACTGATGTAGTGTGTGGCTGTTGAACTGCAATGCCCCTTTTAGGCCACCTTTGCACTGGATTTGCATGATAGTGTGAGAATTTCTTACCACCTCAATAAGTCCCACACAGTCGCCAATGGACAAACAACCATAAGGTAACATTCTGAAAAAAGAGCAATGCATTTACAATTAAACAATGAAATTTTAAAATAACAAGTATTTTAATAGGTCAAGACATCAATACTCTATTTGTAAATTTGTCATGTTATGACTATTATTGTTTTAACTTTCTTTTAATTTTCTTTTTCTATAGTGTGACAACTTAATCTCACAAATGCTTTTCCTTGACATAATCATATTTTGGGATGTGACATTAGTGCTTTTTAGGGTTTGTTGTTGTTGTTCTTGGGTGCCATGGAGTCAAATCTGACTTACAGCCAACCTTTGTACAATAGATGCCTGCAGCCATACCACTGTGGTGCCTGATTCTGTCAGATCTTGGAAGCTAAGCAGGGTCAAGCCTGGTTAGTACTTGGATGGGAGACTACCTGGGAACACCAGGTGTTGTAGGCTTGGGAGAAGGACCTTGCAACCCACTCCCAAAAACCAATCAGCCATTGAAAACCCTATGAACAGCAGAGAAGCACTGACAATAGTGTTTCGCCTGTTGTACATAGGGTTGCTGAGTCAGACACTGACTCGATGGCACCTAACAACAACATGTACAATAGAACGAAACACCACCCAAGACCGTGTCATGCACAGGATCTTTTATGTCTGAGTCCACTATTGTATCCATTATGTTTCTTCTCATTTTGAGTTGTATCCGTATCAACAAAAGTAGGTCCTAGGGGCTTTACTCCATTCCTGTCATTAAGGTCGACTGTACTTTGAGGAGGCCATCCTTCCCCACTCATCTTTTGAGTGCCTTCTAGCCCGAGCGGTCTCATTTTCCAGCACTATATTTGACAGTGTTTCTCTGCTATTCACAGGTTTTTCAATGGCTAATTGTTTGGGGAGTGGGCTGCTGGGTTCTTCTCCCTAGTCTGTCTTAGTCTGGAAGCTCAGATGAAATCTGTCCACCATGGGTGGCCCAGCTGATATCTGAAATACCGATGGCATAGCTTTCAGTATCCCAGCAACATGAAAGTGCCCTCAGGTATGTTCTCATAAGCTACTCTCCATTCTTTCTACCTTTCCTTTCCTTAAACTCCTAAAATAGTCCACACTTGGTTTCATTTTCTTACTTTAATTCTTTGTAGTCTACCTCTGATGCCTACCATTCTACTGCAAACTCTTTTGGAAGCTGACCATGAGCCACCACATCCAAAGGCTTTTTCATAGTTGTTATTTTTTGAATCCCTTGAGGCATCTGGTACTACAAGTTATGAATCTTTGCCTTCTTTAAGGTTCTATGAATTACTTACTCTATCCTTTTGACCATTTTGCTTATAGAAACCTCTATCTGCCATGGCAAGTACAGAAATTTCTTAAGCTTGTACTCCAGTTCATTCTCCCTTATTTCATGTTTTAATTTTATTATTGTTGAATATGCTCATAGTTTAAAGCGTCAAATTGTTCAGTAATTCTTCTTGTATAAAAAGCAAGCAGAGATATAATAAACCTGAATTCTGAATTATTCTTTTGCTAAGAATATATAAAAATGCTGCTATGATTTTAAGTTAAGTACTTTTTACTTGAAATTAAACTTCAAATAACATTTTTACTTAGATTTACTTAAGTAAAAATATTCATAAAATATGACTGAAAATCCCTTAATATTTCCAATAATCTTAATTTTAGATGCTTTGGGTTTTTTTTTTTTTCTGTATAGCCACTAATTTACAATTAAGTATTGTAATTACTAATTATTTAGTTAAATCCTTTGGTTTATTATTTTTTTTTCACCCCCAGGACTAGGGGATTGAACCCAGGGCTTTGTGCATGCTAAGCAAAAGCTCCACCACTGAGCTGCACCACACCCACTTTAAAAACAATTTTATTCTGAGACATGGTCTTGATAAACTGCACAGGGTGCCTCCATCCTCCAACTCATGATCCTACTTGCTGCTGGGATTACGGCAGCTTTTGCTCTGTGGGCTTCCTTTGCTCTTTTTAGTTCTTCAATCTGTTTTACATTCTACTCTTCTGGGAGTGGTGGTGTTACTGGCATGTGGATCTCTCATGACACAGGAAATTATACCAAAAAGGAAACTTGATTTGTATAACATTCATTGTCTTTGGAAAGCAGCAATTATTAAGCAATGAATCAGGAGTTATGAATTTAAAGTTGATGACCTTTTTTTATGCCTTAGCAGGGTACCTGAAATATCCATTTTCTTATTTGCAATAAAAGGTATTACTATTTGTCACCAAAGTTTTTTATATACTTCTTGTTATACCATCATGTTGGGTCCTACTCATAGAGACCCTGTGTACAACAGAATGAAATACTGCCCGACACTGTGCCATGCCCACCACTATGTCAAGGCTTTTCTGTCATTCAAAGGCTTTCAATGGCTGATTGTTTTCAGGATTGTTTTGGGAGTGGGCTGCTAGGTCCTTCTTTCCTTTTTGCAGTGCTAGGGATCAAACCCAGGGCCTCAGAATGCGCAGAGCAACACTCTACCAACTGAGCTAACCCCCCGTGCTACTGTCAATCTACAAGAGGCATACAAATAAGCCTATGCCTGGTATTATTTGCTATTTCTACCTAATTTACCTTGTTGCTACAGTTAGATTTGATTCACACCCACTTCAAGACAAAAGTACTTTTAGAGAAGATGGCTTTTACTTGCATGATTTTTATGGATTTGCAAAGAGACACGTCAGAGAAGGAAAAACTATTAGAAGTAACAACTAGGCAAATATAAAGCATGTCAGAACACTTGGAGATAATCTTGATAACTGTGGAAAGTTGGACAGAAATCAAAGAAGGGATAAAAACTATTTGGTTTCATAAGTTTTGCTCCAAAACTTATTTGAGATTAGAGGATTTATACAGTGTTAGAATTAGGAAATTTCTATCATGAAACTTGCCTTTAAACTCTTAATGACTCAATAAAAACAGGGGCCTTTTGTGTTTTCTATGTCCTATTCTTAATGGTGACATTTTAGGGCACTTGCAGAGTCTTTACAAGTTTATCAGGGACTTTTTACTTTTTAAAAGAGCTTATCAAGCTCTTTTTACTTAGCTGAAATCTAATTAGCTAGTCTAAGCCAAGTAAGAGTACCACAGCATAATCAACTCCTGTTAATTCCTAGTGTACATGTTTCCTTAAATATGCCTCTGTATACTATTAGAAGTAATTTTATTAGCAGTTTATTTTTTCAGGATAACTTTCAACATACCAGTTGTCTTACTGATTACCTACCGAAGATCAAGACCTTGATTTTGCCAGATATTTTCCATAATGCGAATAATTTGAAGTGTTAGCATATCTTGACGTAAATCTGCAATTAAAATAATGTGTGTCACCTCTTAATGCCATAAATGAAAATCAGGGGATCATGCCAACTCATTGTTTTCAAATGGAAAATAAACAGAACTATATTTAATCCTCAACATAATTCATAGGACAGCAATATTTTGATTTTTAATCTACTTCTAAAGTATCGGCATATACATACCTATGTAACAACGTATGTGAGCACATATTTCACAAAAAATTTATATACATATAAAGTTTATTTATATGAATTCTTAAATTTCGACATATGTTTATATTAAGATACTGAGATCAACAGAATTTACTGCTGAATTGTCATTTCCTAATGGAAAGCCATGTGGGTGGTTCCTCCTTCCCCCTCTATAGCCATTCTTCATATAAATTAGAACCTTTGTTTATATAGTTCCTTGGCAGACTACAATTTTCCTCTATACTACAGCTGTGGATTTATTCTTGTAATTATTCGGTTGATGTCCCTCTTTTCCCTGTTCGATTGTAAGCTGCAAGAGGGCAGGGCTTCTGTTTCGTTTACTGCTATAACCCCAAGGTCTAGCATAAAGAATACTTTGGAATGAATGGATGATCCCACTATCCACACAAGGATCACTCAGCAAAAGACAAAAGGTGACTTCAGAACTTGTGACTCTGAAGTCCAGGGAAGATGAAATGGATGTTGACACCAGGCCCAATCAAGCAGCTATTTTTCTGAGGGCTGCTCTGAGACAACTTTTATTATCTGAGATTCTTTGTCTGCATATCAAGACAACATTTACTCATCTTTCTTTGCTCCTCTGACCCTTCCACAAGTGTGTCACCACCTCCACAATGAGCCCCAAGCAGTGCTCCTTTCCGTAGCTCGGGAGGCTACAGAACCTTCAATCACTGGCTCTTCTTTCAGTCTCATATTTTTAGGACTCCCACACATATTCACAATTAAATGTGTCTCCCCATTAATCTGTCTTAATGTCAATGTAATTCACAGCCCAGCCCAGGACCCCACAAGGGTGAAGGGGAGCCCTTTTCTGCTCCCCTATGCATGTGGTGTTGTACTGTTAGGTGCCATTGAGTCGAGTCCGACTCACAGCGATCCTCATAGGGTTTTCAGAGGCTGATTGTTTTGGGATTGCTTCGGGAGTGGATTGTCACATTCTTTTCCTGTTTTTTTTTTTTTTTTTTTTTTTGTGGTGCTGGGGATTGAACCTGGGTCCTTAGAGAGTGCCGAGCAGCACCCTACCCACTGAGCTAAACCCCAGGCCCAGACATGTGTAATCACTGCAAAGAAAAGAAGTACTATGGTTAGCATCGTAGAGGTCGATCTCTAGTTGATCTTCCCTGGTTGGTAAGATTCACAACACTGAGCTCTTCCTGAAGGGCTCACCCTCAGGCAGGTGAGAGGAGCTGAGAGAAAGCCTCTTTCTGTACCCACTGGTCCCCTGGTACTCTCAGTTCAAGGTCATCAGCACACCAAAATGTTATAGTTTGAGGTCACATTTCCCAAATTCTTTCACATGTGTATTGCAAAAGTTAAGACATCTGCTTAATATTCTGTATTTTATCACATGTGCAATCCTAAAGGCTTTCAAATTTTCATGGTTCATAAATATCCTGTGTATTAAAAGACAGCTAAATTCATACATCATAAGCTCATTAGTACTCTTTCTTACCATCACCATTTTTAAAGATGATCTCATTGTTCTGAAACAGTAACTCTGACATGATGTCTGGGTTCTCCCAATTCAACCACAGTGGCCTTTTTGCAGAGGACATAATACGACACTCTTCAAGCCTTTAAAATAGTTAAAACTTTTACTAGGCATCTTAGCTTTGTTCTACTTTTTATCTTTAAATTTACTTTAAAATACATACACAGTAAAGATTTTTGAAGTGTTATAAAGATTTTAAACTTCCTCAATTTTTGTGTATGAATTGATTTCTAAGGAGAATAAGGAAAAATTAACATTAAGTTTTAAAAATGTTTATGGAACTATAAATTTCAATGAATATCGAGAGAGTATTACAGATACTACATTCTATTTCTTACCTATGACACCAGAGTGGGTTTCAAACTCTATTATTAAAATAGTAAAAATGCATTCTGAATAAATGTGATTCTCATTTGGGCAAATTTTTTCCTGTTCCTATTTTGTAGGGTAGGAGAATGGGAGAGGGAAACATATATAATTGGACATTTTAATTATATGGTGCATTTTGACTTTTCTCAAGATTTCATCCAGAAAAGGTATTGACTTCAATATACCAATAAAACTAAGAAAGTACCCTACCTGAGATTTCCTAGTTGATGGGCAGGGTTTAGAGGAGACAGAAATCCCTGTAGAGCATCCATGAAATCTGGCTGCCTCATCTGCTCAACTAAAAACTTCATCTGTACCTAATAACAAAGCATAACCCAAGTTAGCAACAGATTTTATAAAAGGTAAAACTACCTGCTAATTTCTTTTACACACTACTAGCTCAGTACTGTGTGCTTTTTACATCTATACCCTAGAGTGGCTGCACCCTGATAAGAAGGGTCAGTGACACAGAGAAGCTTGCTCAGGGTGAGAGGCAAGGGTGGAAGCAGTCACTGTACACCCTCCTGAGGGGAAATGGAACCCTGCTGGCCAACAGGAGCAACACTCTGGCTCTAGAGCAGGGTTGGCCAATCACCACCTGAAGGCAGCTGTTAGACTGCATAAAGTAAGCTGCATTAGAGTATGGCCATGGGCACATACTGGCTGCTTTCACACTAGAATAGCAGAGGTATGTCATCAAAATCAGACCACATAGTCTGCAAAATCTAAAATATTTATTCTCTGGCCTTTTTTTAGGAAAAAAATATGTGCTGATCCTTGTTTTAGAGGAAAAACTAAAGAGACTATGCTATCTTAGCTTAATATTTTTACTTTCATTCAGGCTTTTCAGACAAAACCACATTTATACTCTTTGTTAGGTAAAAAAGATCTAGTGAGGCTCAAAGAAATTGGGAAAAGAACTTGGAAAAGAAATTGGAAAAGAACAAATGTAAAAACATTTGCTACATGTGATCTCACACTACACTCAGTTTCTAGTATATAGCTACAAACAAAAACAAAAACAAAAAACAAAAAACAAACCTCCCTTCCCCACTTTTTAAATCAATTCAAACCAGAGCCCAGACTGCTGAGTTATCATGCAATATCTGGCATTTTATTTTAGGAAATGTCTGTCTACTGAAAATAAAAAATGTGAGGGTTGAGAAAAAGAGATTAGGAACTAAGAATTCATAATAAATTTAGTTGGAATTTTAGTAATATCTTTTTTCTTCTTCTTATCTATAAGTGAAGAGCTAGAAAATCTAGTTTTCATCAACTAGGGAGCTCTTACTCATGTACAGCCACTTCTATCATTGTCTACTGTAATGCTGTTGTTGTTAGGTGCCTTCGAGTCATAACTGACTCATAGTGACCCTCATAGGGTTTTCAATGGCTGACTGTTTCGGGACTGCCTCAGGAGTGGATTTCCACATCATTTTCACATTTTGGGGTATTGGGAATTGAATTCAGGACCTCAGAGACTGTAGAGCAGTGCTCTACAAACTGAGCTAAATCCCAGCCCCACTGTAATGTTAGCCCAGTGCTTTAAATACTTTATTGCTCATTGTTATGATAAAACATAAAGTAACTGATTTCGATTCCATGACAGTAATTTTAATTCCTTACCACAATCTTATTGAAGCCAATTATGACCTAAGTAAGGAATTTCATATTCCTAATTAAGCCACTGTAACATATACTCTAGCATAAAACAAATGCCTATTCTTAGAAATATATCTAATACCTAGTTTCTTTTTTTAGCTCAATTACAATAAATGTAATTAATTTTGTTCTTTTCATAGCATTTAAATCCTCTCTTGCTCATAAATTCCCATCTAGAAACAGCACAATTATTTATTTATTTATTTATTTATTTATTTATTTATTTATTTATTTGCAGTATGTAGGGGTTGAATCCAGGACCTCACACATATTTTGTAAGTGCTCTACCACTAGACTGACTGGACCCCCAACTCATTTTTCAGTTTTTATTTTGAATCAAAGTCTTGCTAAATTATACAGGCTGCCTCTGGCCTTGAACTTACAATCCTCTAACCTCTGCCTCCTGACTCACTGGGATTACAGAAGTGTGCCACTGCACCTGGCCTTAGAAGCAGCAAAATTATTTTTCTAATATCCTAAACTTGATCTTCTGTACCATAACTTTGATAAAACCAGCTCAGTCACATTTTGTATGACACTTAGATTAATACAGCAGATTAACATAGCAACTTTCTTTTAAAGTTGTTTTTTTCTTATAGTAATATTAATGAAGATGTTGGAAAAATTCATTCAGTACTGCTAATTAATGTTCCTTGCACTTTGGGGCCTCACTTAAAAAAAACATGGATTTTTTTTCCCTCCTCATTTCACTCCAGGTGATGAACAATCTCAGTTTTCACTGCATGATATAGTGGATTTAGTATGTGGTAGATTGGACTGAATAAAGAGGGAACTGACAAAGGTCATGAAAGCTTTTATATTTCATATTCCTTGGTTACACTAAGCCACTGCAAATGATCAGAGTGTATATTTACTGAGTGATAAGTTTGCTTTAAGTTTGTTGTTGTTAGGTGCCATCAAGTCGGTGTCTGATTCACAGCGACCCTATGTACAACAGGTGAAATAGTACTGTCAGTGCTTCTCTGCTATTCCTGGGGTTTTCAATGGCTGATTGTTTTTGGGAGTGGGTTGCCGGGTCCTTCTCCCTAGCCTACAGCATCTGGTGTTCCCAGGCAGTCTCCCATCCAAGTACTAAAAGTACTCACCAGGCCAGACCCTGCTTAGCTTCTGAGATCTGATGGGATTGGACGCCACAGTGGTATGGCTGCAGGCTGTTTTAAACTTAGAAGTATAAAAATTCACTTCTTTCCACTCATTTTCAAGATCATTAGTAAGAACAAATGAGATTAAGGAAAGAATTCTTTTAAATACTTAGGGCTATATGAAAAGAAAGGGAGGGAAAGTAGAGGGACTTATATTTATTATTTTAGGGATTATTTGTGAAAGGTGTTTTGCATAGCTCATATAATTTAGTTCTCACAATAACCCCATGAAGAAAGTATAACTCCCATTTTATAGGTGGGAAAAATGAATATTAAGAGCCTAAATAAGGTATTACATTACACAGCTGGGAGTCACTGAAACTAGGATCCAAATTCTAATCTACCTGACTCCAAGGACCATGAGCTATGTATGCACGGGCTTCTAGGTAACTCTGCCACTTTGCCAAGAAGTCTCAACACCCAAACAAAGAGCCACACACCTTTTGTGTTTCATCCTTCTTCTCTTGTTTGAGAATGTCAGTTAAGTTAATGAGCTTTTCCATAGCCTCGACTTGTCTATTCAGGTGCTTCAGATACATCCCACAGGCTCGACAATAGGACTCCAAAAGTAGGCCGAACCTCTGGCTAACTGTTTTATTGTGCATCTCAGATCTAAAAGAATAGTGCATGATATAGTCTTAAATGAGTACATATAAAATAAGTAGATCCTTTTTTTTAAAGAAAATTATAAAAGTCCTTTTCTTAATCCAATGAGTGTTACAATCATACTAAAAATATAAAGTTTCAAAATCTACCATTTAGAAGAAAATAATCAAGCGGTTCATGCAATTCCTGGACATGTAAATGTAATAAACAACTATGTTTATTTTCACTACTTATCATTGACTAATCTGAGCACAAGATGTAAAAGCAATGTAAAAAGAAAAGTGGACACAAAAATAATAAAACAAACAGGGAAGGAGCAAAGAGCTCAGTGAGTGCTATTTGATTCTTTTGGCACACATGTTCACACTGTCACTAAATTTAAGTTATTTTAAACTCAGCTATAGGTCCTGTTTTTTATTATTTAATAGTTAAAATTATATTAGACACAAATCTGTTTCTAAATTTATTAAGTATATGGTTTATGATGTATAACTTGGAGTACTAGAAGATTTATCACATTCTGCAAAATATTATGAAATAGCTTGTTTTCTAATAACAAACATGGGATTTTATCATTAATTATTCTGAATTCCAAGATAAGATTTTTATTTCTTTATTTTGGGATATTTTAATCCATACATACTTTGAAGCCAACAGTAACATTAATCTCCACTTAGCTAATTTTATTTGGCTTAAAGCAACACTAAAAGTTTTACAGGTACTTCAGCTTTAGTACATGTATAAAACTCAGTTTTGACTTTTAATGCTTATTTAATTTCAAAGGGAAAAAGTTGAGGGGTTCACCCAGGTACAATATATTTTCAGTATGGAAAACTATTCCAGCCAAACAAAAACAAACTACATAGGTAATTCAGATTTATAGATTTAGTAAGAAAGCAAGTAATATGTATCGAAAAGAATTTAGTGGGGAAATAATTCGACTTACTTTAAATGCCAAAAGAAAAAGTGCCCAATTCTTTGATTTGTCAATGCTTTCTTGAGTAAAAATCTCACAAGCAGGTTATCCAAATATTGTTCATATTTTAGGACCTAGGTAATTAGAAGAAAAAACAAAAACTCAAATGAATCAGGGTCCATTTCTGCATGGCTAGATTTGAAGAAAAAAATTTAGAAACAAAGTAGGTACTACTGGTAATAAAATGGGTCTTTTAAAAAGCATACTAGTTAATACAGTGGAATTTCGATGTCACATGGATTTGGAATAAAACATTATTTTCTGTCTTACATTATTTTACCTGTACTAGCTGAATTAGGTATTGAGAAAGTTTGTCATCTGTTAAATATTTTTCTAAGCACCGAACAGCAAAACCTCGAACCATAGGATCTGGGTAATTACAGTCCAGAAGCTCCATAGCCTGTTCAGGTTTGATTGGAGGCCAATCTTTTACTAAGCAGTACATCTGTGAATGGAGAAAGACAATAAATCGAAGATAGTTGTGAACAAACCCTCTAAAATGCTGTCTTAACCTCTGATTTTAAAATTAGTATAGATAAAAGAACTCCTTAAGATTTGCTTAAAAAATTCAGTTCTAAATAGTTTTATCTTTCGGAATCATGTGAATGGTATTTTTCTCTACTATATTACCCTAGGGGCTGGGATTTAGCTCAGTTGGCAGAGCGCTGCGCTGCAGTCTCTGAGGTCCTGAGTTCAATTCCCAGCACCACAAAAATGGGAGAAGGACCTGGCAATCCACTCCCAAGGTAAGCCCGAAACAGTCAGCCATTGAAAACCCTATGAGGGTCGCTATAAATTGGATACCGACTCAATGGCACCTAACAACAACAACAACAACAACATTACCCTAATTAATTAACAGTCTATTTTATCTCTTAAATTTATGCTTATTTTCTGAGAATAAAAAAACCTAGTAACATATCAATTTTGCACAAGTCCTCAGAAAACTCAAACATGCATTTACCTGGGCTACTTCATCTCTAGAATTCCATTTAACAGACAGAAGCAATTTGGGTAGAATTTCAGGAATAGTTACACAATAGTGTCTGTTGGGAAAGACAAAACAAAATAAAAAACCACTTTTCCTTGTTAGTCAGAAGGTCTAGATGTCTAATTCTTCAATTACACAATCTTTAAAAAGTTCCAAACTTATCAATACTACTATCCTTTTTTAAAATCAAAAGAAATTAGTGTTCTAGTGACTAGTGAGACTTTGTCTCAGAATAAAAAAATACAAAATGGGCTAGGGGTACAGCCCTAGTACCACCACCAAAAAAAAAAAAAAAAAAAAAAAAAAGGAAAAAAAACAGAAAAAAGAAACAAAGAAAATTAATTTTTTTTTCCAGGGCCTGCCGCTTGCATGCTCTGCAAGTGCTGGACCACTGAGCTGCACCCCCAGTCCATTTTTTTTTAAACTCTTTGAGACAGGGTCTCGCTAAATTACACAGACTACCTCTGGTTTGAATTTGCGATGCTCCTGTCTCCGCCTCCCGAGCCGCTGGGATTATAAACATGCGCCACCACGTCCGGCTCAGAAAATTAATGTTTAACACTATAGTTGTATCTATGTATATACACTAAACTAAAAGGGCAAAGATAAAAAGGAAATCCAAATGGAGGACAGGTACTTAATTTTAATTGATAGATGAGAAAATTATGAACGTATACTATGCCACTCTGGATAGCTCATATTGTTCACCTACTTATGCAACTTGAACCATAGAGTCACCACTTCCAAAGAGGTTACTGGACAAAACTTATGTTTTAATGGACTTTCTAGGGAAATGCATTGCAATTGCTTTAGTTAAAACATCCCAAGGCCATTTTCAAGTACTAGGTTAATTTCTGTCCAAGTGAAAATAAGGCATTCTAATAGAACTCTAAGGAAGTATAAGAAAAAAAGAAAAATAGAAGGAACTCCTAAAAATTTAATATCTAGACCAACTAAGTCACAACTAATTGGTCTAAAACTACAGTTTTTTCTTGAAATTTATTTTTAAAAATCCTGAGAAAGTCATACAAGAGACTTAGAATTTATACAAGTCTTCAGGGATTGAGAATATCACTTAGCAGTTGAGTGTGTGGTTAGCATACACAAAGCCCTAGGTTTAGTTCCCAGTGCCAATAAAAGCTTTCTAAAAACCAAGCTTTCAACGTGCAAAATACCAACAAAACACGTTTTTCTAGAAATATATATATATATACACAAACATATATATACGTGTACATATATATATATTTTTTTAATTAAAAAAAAAGCCAAAGTTGATAAGAAAAAAACAAACAGGTAAATTATGTTTTATTGATTCTACTAAAGACATGGCAAGAGCAACCAAAGTCAATTCTTTTTCTCTGTAAAAAACACCAGAAACTCTTCACCTTAACACTTACCTATGGCTCCACAGAAAATCTTTCTCCTGCTCAGTGATTTCAGATAGAGGATCCCGTGTACAAATTGCTCGGAGCTGTTCTTTGTCATTTTCTCTTAATTCATTGTCTCTAGCTAGTCTGTTACTCTGCAAAAAAAGCAATATTTTATATGGTTTTCTTTGCCATATATCTCCCCCCTGGATTCATGAGTGATCTACCAAAAAAAAAAAGGCAAACTGATGTGTGTGTGTGTGTGTGTGTGTGTGTGTGTGTGTGTGTGTGTGGTACTGGAGGGCCAAATCCAGGGCCTCGTGCACACTTTGGAAGCTACCACTGAGCTGCACCCCCAAGCCCCTTTTAAAAATTCTTTTATCTTGAGACAGGGTCTTGCTAAGTTATGCAAACTTGCATATCCTCCTGCCTCTACTTCCTGAGTCAGTAGGATTACAGGAATGTGCCACCATGCCTGATGCAAACTGATTTTTCAATAAACTTAACATTGCTTATTAACTGATATAAAATAATTTATTCTCATCATAGAGAAACCAACGTAGATAGTATTTGTAGAACAAATTCAATCACTTATTTGGTTAATACTACACCCAGCACAGTGAGAAAAGTAACTGACAATACTCATTAGGGAGAACACCAGACCGGGATGCTAGGACATAGTAGCAAATAACATACTCCCCTTCGTAATGCGGTCCCTTCTTTGAATCCTATGAACTAATTTGCTAATGTTTCTGGTTTAAGAGAATAAGAAACAGTAAAATAGTAAAATAAAAATATAAACTCTTTTATGCCAGTTGCCTGAATGCATCCCTGTAATTGTTGCAACTTTTCAAATTTAAAAAGCAAAAACAATTAAAAAAGATAATACCTTTTACGAACACTGTCCATTAAATATAAAGAAACAAAGAAACAGACTTTTGTATAATTCCCCATAATGTATTTATTCTCTTCAAATATAGAGATCCTAACTGGATAATTATGAATGCATATTAACATACTGTACAAAACAAATGTATAGTCTGCCATTTCTAATGCTACAAATGAAAGTAGACCTCCATGCTGTTGTTGTTGTTGTTAGGTGCCGTTAAGTCGGTATCCGACTCATAGCAACCCTCATAGAGTTTTCAATGGCTGTTTCGGGATTCCCTTGGGAGTGGATTGCCAGGCCCTTCTCCCATTTTTGTGGTGCTGGGAATTGAACTCAGGACCCCAGAGACTGCAGCGCAGCACTCTACCAACTGAGCTAAATCCCAGCCCACCAACCTCCATGCTAGTTGGTTTTTATATATCTACACATTGTTAACTTATTGCACATATTCATTCAAAAAGTATTTACTAAATATGTACTGTGTGCCTTGTCTTGCTCTTGCTGTTGGGGTTACAAAGTGGTAACAGAGCTTCCATTCTAGTGGGAAATCAAATAAACAAGAAAAATGAGTTTGGTTTGATGCAGGAAGAGGAAGAAAGCCTAATGTATAGTAGATATGGGAAAGGGAGAGATAGAAGGTGGAATTCACGCATGTAAAATTGCAGGTAAGGTGCATTTTATTTTTAGTGAGAACGAATTAAAGGACAAATGCCATGATTTGATTTATGTTTCATAAATACTACTCTGGGTTCTCTGTGGAAGAAGGGAGGTCAGTTAGGAGGCTATTGTGACAATCCAGGCAAGAAATAATAAATACTTAACCCTCATATTAGCAGGAAAAGTAGTCATTACTGTTTATCATCTGGATCCAATGGACTCCATCTACTTTGATATTGCTTATTTACCTTTATTTGTTTATATATGTATTTTTTTGTGGTTCTGGGGGTTGAACCCAGGGCCTTATACTTGCATGCTTTGCACATGCTAGACCACTGAGCTGCACCCCAGCCCTTTTTTTTTTTTTTAACTTCTTTTGAGACAGGTTCTTGCTAAGTTACACAGACTGCCTCTGGTCTTGAACTTGTGATCCTCCTGCGTCTGCCTCCCCAGCTGCTGAGATTACAGGCGTGTGCCACCGCGCCCAGCTTTGATTATATTTTTAATATAAAATAATTTATAGAAGGATAAAATGATAAAAAACAATTTTATTAGATATTTTAGTAAGAATTTAATGTTTTTCATTATTTTCATTTTGAAATATATCTTTGTCAGACTGCAAACTACACTGTCAAAATGTGACACTTTTGAAAATGAATAGCTCATAATTTTTACTGTTTATCATCTGGATCCAATGGACTCCATCTACTTTTATACTGTTTATTTACTTTTATTTGTTTATACTTTTAATATAAAATAACTTACAGAAGAACAAAATGATGAAAAACAATTTTATTATTTTAGTAAGAATTTAAACAATTTTTTCATTATTTTGTCATTTTGAAATACATCTTTGTCAGATTGTAAATTACATTGCCAAAATGTAACATTTTTGAAAACCAATGGCTCATAATTTTGTTGAAGAGAAGATGGCCACCTTCTTTGCTCAATATTTGCAAAACATTTCTGTTTCTATGCCTATAAAATACAAATCAGAGTGATCAAGGAATTTTTAAGTGTCTGCATCACTGTTTCTTCTTGTCACTTTCCTATACACACTTGCCTTCTGCATTTGTCCATTTAGAAAGCTTATCAAGTGAATTTTGGTGAACAACATTGTGATGGTTAATCTTGACTGTCAACTTGACTGGACTGAGAGATGTCCAAGAAAACAGGAAAGCACGATGCTGGGTGTGTCTGTGTGGGCATTTCCAGAAAGGATTAGCTAAGCCGGGAAGACCCACACTGAGCGTGGGCAGCACTATCCAACAGATGGGGGGCCTGGATGGAATAAAAGTGGAAGAAGAAGGAAGCCTGTTAGCACAGGCATTCTCTCTCTTAGATTCCTGGCTGCCACGATGTGAGGAGCTCTGCTCCAACACACCTTCCCACCATGATGCACTCAAATGTCTGAAACCATGAGCCAAGTAAGTCTTTCTTCCCTTTAGTTGTTTTTCTCAGGTATTTGTCACAGAAATGGGAATTTTAACATGAACATCATGAAACATCATGAAAGATGGAATGAATACGGTGAAACATAAGCCTCATTTAGGTTGTTATAAAAAACTGAGATTAAATCATTCTTGTTGAATGACAAACTGAATGTGAATGCCAAATTTTCTTCTTGTCCTTACAAACATTGTTCATGCTTGTTATCTTGAGTTTGAGAAAATTCATGTAGGATACTGTTATCTGGAGCAGTGGTTTTCTCCTCTCTCCCTCCCTCCCATCCTTCTTTCCTTCCTTTTTTTTTTTTTTCTTCAATACTGGAGAGTTGAATCCAGGGCTTTGCAAGTGCTCTGTCACTGAGCTAAACTCCCAGCCCCTTTTATAATGTTTTTTTTTTCTTTTTTAATTTTTATTTTGAGACAATGTATCCCTAAGTTGTGCAGGCTGCCTGTGGCCTTGAACTTGGAGTCTTCCTGCCTCAGCCTCTTGAGTCATTCGGATTACAGGTGTACACCACAGTGCCCAGTTGTAGTGGTTCTTAATTGGGGTGATTTTGCTCCCTTTATCTCCCAAGGACTTTCAGTAATATCTGAAGATATTTTTATTGTCACAATTTGGTGCCATGGTACTCCAGGCATTTAGGAGGGTATAGGCCCAGGATGCTTCTGTGCACAGGACATCCTGCAGTGCACAGGACAGGCCCCACAACAAAGCATCATGTGGCTTAAAATGTAGTACTGACATTGAGAAATAATGCTCTAGAGACCTATCATCCACGACTACATTCCTGTTATGCTTTGTCTAGCAACTGTGAAATATCTTCCTCTGCAATTTTCTTGTTTTTGTCATTAGAGTTGGAAAGTGAAAGATTCTGTCTAATGAATGCCTGAAAAAACACAAAAAAACCTCCAAGGGTGGTATTTGGGGCTGAGGATGTGATTCAGTGGTAAAGTGCTTGCCTAGCATGCACAAGGGTCTAGGTTTGATCCCTAGCACAAACAAAACAAACATCCCCCCCTAAACAAGATAGTGTTTGTAGACTTATTTTATAACTCTGGAAAGATGATGCAAAACATTTAGGGAATATAGTAAAAAAATTTATGGATTATGTATGTAATAGTGACAATCTATTTTACTATCATGGGTCATTCTTTTATATCTTATTATTTTTGTCTTTTTAGCACATTGGAAATAATTAATGAGGATAAAATTCCTAAGATGATGATAGTAAGTAGCCTATCCAACTAGCCTAAGTAGAAAACCTAACATTCCATAATGTATTTTAGATTTTTGTAAGTTTCCAACATACCCAAATGGTAACTAAAAGATGAAGTTTATTTTATTATAAAAGTGAACCATTTTTCTGTTTTCTTAAAAAGAAAAATTCTTCTAAGAACACAAATCACAAAATATTCCTGTAAAGAGTTACAACTGCTCAAAAAAGAAACTCCTATCTTTTTTTTTTAAATTTTTGAGACAGGGTCTTGCTAAATCACGCAGACTGCTCTGGTCTCTTGCGATCCTCCTGCCTCTGCCTCCCGAGTTACTGGGATTATAGGCGTCTGCCACTATGCATAGCTTGGAAACTCATATCTTTTACATTTAGTATGCAGGAAAGATATATTATTTAGTTTACAAAAGCAACTGGTAAACTCCTTATGGGAGACAGAGCTATAAACAAATACAAGTTCCTAAGTGCAATATTCTAGGCTGCCTCTTGGTGCTGCTCTTACTGTGCCTGGGCTGGGCATATTGCAGGACCTCTAGACCCAACATTCATTGGCTGGTCCTTCTGTACCCTACAACCAGGTCACAGAAAAAGTGATAAATTTGGAAACCAAGGGAAAGAGACACCCATAAACAACAATATCATCTCACATCTTTCCCCCTGAGAAAACAAGAGAGAGTTAATTGCTCTTGAATCTAGTTATATTGTGGTTGTAAAATTATGCTCAAGATTAAGCCAGGCATGGTGGCACACATCTCTAATCGGAGCGACTTGGGAGGCGGAGGCAGGAGGATTGCAAGTTAGAGGTCAGAGGTAGGCTGGTAACTTAGCAAGACCCTGTCTCAAATAAAAAGTAAAAAAATTGGGTAGAGGTACCACTCAGTGGGAGAGCACTTGCAAAGCTTTCAGGAGGCCCTGGGTTCAACCCTCAGGACTTCCAAAAACTAAATTAAATAAATAAATAAGTTAATTAAATTAAATTAAATACATAAAATTATGGTCAGGATTATACAACAGGACCAATATTTAAGCTCCATTTTACATGCCTTCTTTTCTGGAAGACCTGGACCGATATGGTAAAAACTTGCTCCTCTCCTTTCAATTTCAACCTTACTTAAGTCTCAACTCCAGGTTACAATCTCAGGGAGGCCTTTCCTTAACCCAGTATATACTAGCCCTTTCCCCCCCTCAAACCGCAGTTATTCTTATCACACTATTGTTTTTTCCTTCATGGCACTTACCATGATTTATATCTATATTTCTACTTTTATCTGTTTAATGTCTGTTTGCACCATTAGATTGAATACTCAATAGAGGTATGTTTAGTTCACAGTTTCATTTCTTAGTGCCTATCCTAGTGTTTTACATATAGTCCGCATATAATAAATGTTTGTTAAGTGAATGAAAACAGGCTAGGGCTCTGAATAAATCAAGAAGAAACAAAGTGCCAGAAAAAATATTAGCATATAGAAAATTTTATTTTATTGCAATACTGTTCTGCAGCTCAATGGTATCCTAGCCAGTACACTAAAATACATGAAACCTTGTCCACACTGAGTATGTGCCCATAGTCTGTAGAGACTATGAATGATACTTAAGAAATTTGGTGATTTGCCTTACCAGTCCTGCATGAGAGTAACTAAATCCTGCTTCTCGGGACACAGACCAATTAGCATGCTCTTCAATCACTGACATATCTGGAAACTTTACCACGCTGCTGAACCAATCAAACTCCAGCTCCAAGCATGGAGTTTCCTAGGAGATGGAAGAAAAGTTATTATATACATGTTATGCTTGACTACTGTAAAAAAACAAAAATAAAAACAAAAATTAACTTTTAATCTAAATTATTTATAGTAATATAAAGCTTACTTTATTTGGATTTGATCCAGTAACACCAATAGGGTTCAGCAAATCTTCTAATCCATGAGGTACTGGCCAAAGATTCAAAGCCATTTTTCCAGATACTAGGGTGTCTGTATAGTCAAATAAGTTTATATTTCCCCAGGCCAATGGACAGTGCTCCTTTAAAAGAGGGAGAGAGACAGAGAGAGAGAGAGAAAGGGAGAGAGGAGAAATATTCACTATGGATTAAACTATACAATGTGTTTCAAAACACTTTTTTACCCTCAAAATAATTTAATAGTTGTATAATCACAGAAATATGAGCTCTCCCAAAAGTGACACTGATTTTTCATAATTAAGGCACATTCTTCCTTTTTCCCACTTGAAATCACATGTGTTTTCTTTAATTGTAAGTATAGAACAAAGCAGGCATGACACATTACCCACAGTCACTACTATGCAGTCATTTGGCACATTTCACAAATTATATCAATATGAACTCAGACATACTCATCATAAATAAATTTCTGAAGCTTTCCTAGGGTATTCTTCTATTATACACTTATTAAAAATTTTAAAATAGGCTTGATTAATATTTTTACATAAAGAAAAAATAACACATTTTTTGTGAGAAGAATCTAATCAGCAGTATAATTAGGAGATATTAGAGCTAAACATGAAATACTTTACCTCTTTAGCACCCTTTCGGCCTTTAACAGAGCAAATGGAAAGGCAAAGTCGAGCAGCACGAGGAAGATCAGGAATGTATATATCATAGTTCAGCCATTCATTCCACCTATGTAAAGATGTACAAAAACAAAGTTTCATCCAGGGTACATAAATGACTTTTATAAATCATCAAGAAAGAGATACACCAAAAGAAAAACAGGCAACTGATGGACTGGAATAGGCACTTTACAAGACCATATCAAAATGGCCAATAAACATAAAAAAGTAGTTGTGAGGTTGTTAGGTGCTGTCAAGTTGGGTCTGACTCATAGTGACCCTAGGTACAACAGACGAAACACTCCCCAACACTGTGCCATGCCTGGCGCTATGTCAGTGCTTCTCTGCTCTTCATAGGGTTATTGATGGCTGATTGTTTTGGGATTGTTTTGGGAATGGGCTGCCAGGTCCTCCTCTCATTTTTGCAGTGCTGGGGAATTGAACCTAGGGCCTCAGAGTACACAGGGCAAGCATTTTACAAGCTGAGCTAAACTCCAGCCCCTGAAAAAGTAGTAGACAATATTATTTGTCATACGGAAAATGGAAATTAAAATCTCATGGAGATATTGCTAGATGTGAGAATGGTTGGAACTACAAAAGCTGAGGATACTAAGAGTGGTAAGGATGTGTAATACTAGAACTCTCATTCACTAAGACTGGAGGTATAATTTGTTATAACAACTTAGAAAACAATATACTAACAGTGAACATAAATATACCCTATGATCCAGTTTCACTAGGAATAAAACCAAAGAAATGAATGTATCTGTGCACAAAATGTTAATGGAGAAATATCTGTAATATCCCCAAACTGCAAATAACCCAAATGTCCAATAGTAGAATATACAAACTGTGGTATATTCATAATGGAATATCACACACCAATGAAAATGAACAACTGTTACCCACAAAATGGATGAAAGTCTACAAATACAATATTGAGTAAAAGAACACAGACACAAAAGAATACCTACTCTTTTTATAGATTTTACTCTTTTAATAGATTGGAAATGGGCATGAGAAGAGGTTTTTGGAATACTGATAAACGTTCTACTTTCTGACTAGTATAGTGGTTACATGAAGACTCATTTTGTGATAATTCACTGAATAATATAATTAGGATTTATATACTTTATGCATGCATGTGTGCTATATTTCACTAAACAAAAAACCAAAAATGTTTTGTATAAAGCCAGAGGATGCAAAGTTCAAGGCCAGCCTGGGCTACAGAGAAAGATGCTTAAAACAAAAAAAACAAACAAAACCAAAAAGCAAAAAAACTCTAGTCAAAACAGGAAAGGTAACAGAAAAGGTAGAAGAGATAAAATGAGAATTTCGTAGTATGATTATAGCTCATTAATTTTGTACATTGTTGTTGTTAGGTGCTGTCCTCCCCTGCCCCTGGGTCTAGCTATGTATCCCTGGAGGGCCTGGAACTCGCTATGTAGCCCAGAATGGTCTCCAACTCATAACAACCCCCCTGCCTCAGTCTCACTAGTACTGGGATCACAGGTGCCACCACACTGCTGATTTTTTCTTTCATTACTGGGGGACTGAACCCAGGGGCTTGTGCATGCTAAGTAAGGGCTCCACCACTGAGCCACATCTCCAGCCCCTTTTAAAATTATTTTTATTTTGAGACAGACTGACTCAGGCATAGAACCTGTGATCTTTTTACCTTAGAGGCATGCATCATGGCTCCTGGCAACAAAACAAGCCTCAATCAACAATTAATGGTATGAAAACTTTCTTTTCTTCCTCTTTCCCTTTCCCTTTTCCTTTCCTTTCCTTCCCTTCTTCCCCCCTTCCTTCCTTCCTTCCATCCCTCTTTTCCTTCCCTTCTTGAGATAAGATTTTACTATGTAGCCCAGGCTGGCATGGAACTGATCTTCCTAATTCAGCCTCATAAATGCTGTCATTACGAGCATGAACCACAGCAGTATGTGCCTTGAAAAATCTATTTTTAATTAGCCAAACTAAGGTAAAAACTATATCAATAAAATAATCTCTATTTATTCTAGTGTTTTTGGAATGAATATGGACAAAGATTAAAAAAACATTATTCCTGGGCGTGATGGCGCATGCCTGTAACCCAGCGGCTAGGGAGGCAGAGGCAGGAGGATCGCAAGTTCGAGACCAGAAGCAGTCTGGGTAACTTAGCGAGACCCTGTCTCAAAAAGTAAAAAAAAATGGGCTGGGGGTACAGCTCAGTGGTCTAGCACTTGCAAAGCATGCAAGTGTGAGGTCTTGGGTTGAACCCCCAGTACCACAAACAAAACAAAACAAAACAATAAACAAAAAAACCCCAACCAAAAACACAAAACAAAAACATTATTCATTTATAGAAAGAAGACTTACATTTAGAATGGGAGATTTTTGGCAAAAATTCTAAAGGCAAAAGAAGCAATGAACAGTATTACAGAAATATGGACAGAAGAGCCTGGTGGGTGATGCATGGCTGCCATTCCAGTGATGCTGAGGCTGAGGCAGGAGGACTGGGAGTTCCAGGGCAGAGGAAAACTGCACAATTTATCGAGACTGGGTCTCAAAATGAAAAATAAAAAAGGGAGCAGGGTGCAGCTTGGTGGTAGAGCACTTGCTTAGCAGGCATGATGCCCTGGAGTCAAACTCCCCAGTACTGGGAAAAGAAAATATAAGGAGAAGAAATGTTAGCTGGGTGCTATGGCATACACATCTGCCATCCCAGTGATTTGGGAGGCTAAGGCAGGGCATTGAGAGCTTGAGGACAGAGGCAGCCTAGGCAATTCAGCAAGACCCTGTTTCAAAATATAAAGTGAAAAAGGGGCTGGAGTGGGTGCAGCTCAGTGGTGGAGTGCCCTGGGTTCAGTGTTGTGGGATTTAGTAAGTCCATAGTAATTTAAGAAAAATTAAAGGTGTATCTACTTATATTCACTTAAGACTTTTTAAAAATTCCTTCTCCATCTTTAGAATTGCTCATAAGCGAGGGGGAAGATTCTATACACTTGCTAAGACAGTCGTGTCCTGTGAGTTCTTTCAGCACTGTGCTGACAGAAGCACGCCCTCCTCTCTTTCTAAAGTCCATCCCACAACACACACATGCCAGCAACACACAAGCCAAGTTATTTTCAGGAAACAGTTGTATATGCAGCCCAAAATGATTCTAATTTTGAGAGAGAAATGGCACATTTATGAAATCATAAAGTACCTAATTTAGTATATGTTGTTGTTGTGATTAGGTGCCATCAAGTCATAGCGACCCTCATAGGGTTTTCAATGGCTGCCTGTTTCAGGATTGCCTTGGGAGTGGATTGCCAGGTCCTTCTCCCAATTTAGTATATGGGAAACACTAATTTGGAACAAACAGTATCAATAAGAATATTTAAAATCTACTTTTCTTTCTTTCTACTAATGTGTTTATCTTATTTTTATAAATACAGAAAAATTTAAATCTTCACACTAGTATCTTAGAGATTTCACTTCTAGTTCAACCAGAGAATTCTTAAAGAAAAGATAATCAAATATGTTGTTGTTGTTGTTAGGTGCCGTTGAGTCGGTATCCGACTCATAGCGACCCTCTGTACAACAGGGGAAACACTATTGTCAGTGCTTCTCTGCTGTTCATAGGGTTTTCAATGGCAGATTGATTTTTGGGAGGGGGTTGCCAGGTCCTTCTCCCAAGCCTACAGCTTCTGGTGTTCCCAGGCGGTCTCCCATCCAG
>VMDO01003721.1:0-11808 GCA_007922755.1 Pedetes capensis | reverse complement strand
TAGGCCTAATCAAATATAGTATTTTCTAAATAGTTAACTGACTAAAATTCCAACATTTTAATAAAATATTAAATAAATTTATCTTTTATTTTTTATAAAGCTTTACTTTTGGTACTCAAAACAACTAGGATAAACATACTCAATATTATTTATAGGTCTTTGTTGAACTCTTTGTTCAACTCTTTGTTGAACTCTTTGTAAGTTTATAGTTTTCACCAAATTTGGAAAAATTCTGGCCATTATTTCCTCAAAGTATTCTCTTTTTCTGTCCCCCTCATAACCACTCAACACCAAATCGGTGATAGACAAGAAGTATGAGTGGGAAATTTAGCAAAAATTTAAAGAGATCCTGGGGCTGTTACCACAGCATAACTTCTAAATGATGTACCCTCTGACCTATGATGGTTCAGGTAGGGTGACAAACTACATCCCTACACCCTGGAAGAGAAGGCTGCCTGCTATCCTGACTCTGCTAGAAATTAGCCTAACTACATCATGAGATTCACATTGGGAGGATTCACTATTGGCTCTGTTGCCATTCTGTAAAGTCCATACTCAGTGCCAATCTGAGTTCTCTTAAAATATTACTGCTCTTATATTCATGGGTAGACTCTTAGTCCTAAATAACCCTATGAAGATAGCTAAAAAAGTAGGACCATGACAAGCTGTTGAATTATACCACTTTCATTTTTTCATTATACTTACATAGTAATAATTTTCAAGGTTCCAAATAACTTCCTCTCCCACTAAGAAATAGACTTTTTCCCAAAGCCCCTTTAATGGAATGCTATAAATATCTATTGTGGGGAGTGATTGGAAGGAAACTGTCTCAGAGTAGGTTGGCTCTGGAATTGTTTGCCAACTTTTACTGCTTTACATAAATGAAAATAGAGAAAAGAAAATATAATGTTAGATGTTTTATCTACTGTAGGGAATCATCAGGACAAAATTATAATATTCTGTTCTCTCCTTGAAACAATGGAGAGAGACAGTAAGGAAAACCTTTAGGATAAAATTTCAGACAGATTCAATAACCCGATCCTGAGATTCATACTCACTGGACACAAAGTCCTTATGTTCTATAGGTAAAGGTCTAGTCATGTGTGTGGTTAGGTGTCATTGAGTTGGTGTGCAACTCATAGCGATCCTATGTATAACAGGTGAAACACTATTATCAGTGCTTCTCTGCTGTTCATAGGGTTTTCAATGACTGACTTTTTTGGGAGTGGGTTTCCAGGTCCTTCTCCCAAGCCTACAGTATCTGGTGGTCTCCCATCCAAGTACTAACCAGGCCTAACCCTGCTTAGCTTCTGAGATCTGATGGGATCAGACACCACAGTGATACGGTTGTGGGCTGGTAATGTATATAACATGCATAAAACTAATAATGTAAAATATTTCACTTTTACTGATCACACTGCTAAACACTAATATGCCCTTTGAAAACAATGCCAAATACTCCCTTACCTAGGATTGGAACAAGGTACTCTCTGAGTGTTCACATTGTCACATAAGGGTTCTCCTCCATGGTAGATACCCGTACGGACATAGATCTAAAAAAAAAAGAAAAAGAATATATATACAAAAATATATACATACTTGCACATATACATGCTAGGCAGAATTAGGTATTAAAGAGTTTGTTATTGTTGTTAGGTGCCATCAAGTCATGTATGACTTGTTGCGACCCTCAGAGGGTTTTCAATGGCTGCTTGTTTTGAGGTTGTTCTGGGAGTGGACCACCACATCCTTCCTCTGATTAAAGAGTAAAACAATATAACTGATATAAAAGCACCAATGAAAAAATATTGTTCAGGTATAAGTTTTCTATTCTTTTCTTCACACATATAAGTTAATAGTGCTACAGATTCTTCACCAAAATTTGCTGCTGCCTTTGTCCATCAACAATGATGGGGACATCAGACTACTAAAATATTAATGTGTGTCCACAATCCTTTCAAGCTAGTATATAATTCAGGGTTTGGGCAGCTAGAGTAGCACTCCCATAAAGACATTAATATTTCTGTAATAAGACATGAATATTCACAGTACATGGGTTTAATAAAGACTATACAAAGGCTCATGTTAAGTCAGATCAGGTTTTTTGCCAAACAGATTCCATAAAACTTTTTGTTTTTAGAGCTTGGAATTATGGATATTAGGATTACAATGGATTGAGAGTTGTGTAAAAACTGAGGTAGATGTAAACTCAAATGCAATTTATCACATATTTTTTATTTTGATATTTGTTTGTCTAGTCATTTGAAAACATACTATAGGTCAAAAGATTATTATGTAACTCAATAAAAGACATATAAAATACTACACATCAGCATTTGATCTTACCTTATCAATGTCTCGAATATTTACATTTACATAGGTTGCACAAAGAATTTTTATTCTAAGTGCGCTATTTATAACCCAAAGGGACTTTGTGGATGTTTCTCCATTCATATATGGTGTCGCTGTGGAGATGCGCCTGGAATAGGATGGCATTGTGAAACAGTCCATCGGCAATTGTGAGTAAAGGCTTTCCTTAGCCATCAGCATCAAATTAGGCATCCTCCCAAGCATTATACAGCTTCTTATATACTGCAAGAGATTAAGGAGGGAGGGAAAAAGACCTTTCCTGTAAGGTTCTTCATTTCAAAAGTAACAGGTAAGAGTATTATGAGAATTTACATATTGGCCTGCAAACATGATAAAAAAAGTTGAAACCTTATAGACTACATGTCTTAGTTATTTAACATTTAACATACTAACATTGGGATTAGGTTATAACACAGATCAACACAGTACCTGTGAATATAAATTATATGAAAGGAAAAAATAAGGTCAACTTTTGGCACTCTAGTTCTACCGAAGAAAGAAAAAGGATTAAAAACAAGGATTAGAGGATACTCATTATAACAGAAAAGTAGTATCATTTAGTAAGCCTCTGTTATTTAATGTATTAATTCATGATGATGTCTCATCCAAGGGTTGCTGCCTACTTGCTCTTGTGTCCAAACACTTCTTGAGAAACATTTGTTTTGTTAAAAAAATAAGCAGAAGACTCACAAAATTATAGTTGTTGTTGTTGTTAGGTGCCATTGAGTCAGGTCCAAACTCATATCAACTCTGTGTATAACAGAACAAAATACTCTCTGACACTGTGCCATGCCCGGCACTGATTCAGTGCTTCTCTGCTGTTCATAGGGCTTTCAGTTACTGATTGTTTCAGGAGTGGGCTGCCAGGTCCTTCTCCCATTTTTGTGGTGCTGGGGTTAGAACCCAGGGCCTCAGAGCATGCAGAGCAGCACTCTACCAACTGAGCTACACTTCAGCCCTTAAAATTATGGAGATATTAAAAAATACTAAAATATGCAGTGCTCAGTGGCACACACCTATAATACCAGTACTCAGGAAGCTGAGGCTACAGGATTGACATAAGTTTGTGGCTAGCTTGGTCTACCCAGTGAGTTCCAGGCCAGCCTGGGCTATAGAGTGAGACTCTATCTCAAAAACAAAAACCAAAAGCTCAAAGACAATTAAAATGTATTGTCCTGAATTTTGAAATGGTAATCAGAACAGAGTTGTTGTTGTTTCTACCCCCTAGCACCCCCCCACCCCACCCCTCAACTAGGGAGAAGGACTGGGCAGCCCACTCCTGAAAAAATTAGCCATTGAAAACACTATGCATATCAGAGAAGCACTGTCAAATACAGTGCCAGAAAATGAGCCCCTCAGGCTGGAAGACATTCAAGAGACACCTGGGGAAGAGGTGCCTCCTCAAAGTAGAGTAAACCTTAATGACGGGAATGGAGTACAGCCCCTGGGACCTCCTTTTGCTGATGTGAGATGACTTAAAATGAGAAAAAACCTAGTGGTTGCAACAATGGCCTCAAACATAAAAAGACTGTGTGCATGGCACAGTGTTCAGTAGTGTTTCATCTGTTGTACATAAGGTCACTATGAGTCAGACCCAACTTGATGACACCTAACAACAACTGGGGGTTGAACCCAGGGTCTCACACATGCTAGGCAAGTGCTCTGCCACTGAGCTGCAGCCCCGCCCCAAATTTTAACATAAATATTATTATATATATTATAATAGGCTATTTTCTTTCTTATAAGCCCCACTAGACCATAAAGAATCTCAAAGGCAGAACAGACCATGTTCTGCTTAGTACTATAAATCAATACTTGGTATGTACTTGCTATAGTTGCTTCTTAATTGGTATTTATTTAATGAACAGAAAATAAAGAAGTACTAATAGTTTGTTGTTGTTGTTAGATGCCGTTGAGTCGAGTCCGACTCATAGTGACCCTATGTACAGCAGATCGAAACACTTCCTGATTCCGTGCCAGGCAAATGATCTTATTTATGTTTAAGCCCATTGTTGCAGACACTGTGTCAACCCATCTGGTGGAGGGTTTTCCTCTTTTGCGTTGACCTGCCACTCTCCCAAACATGATGTCCTTCTCCAGGGATTGATCTCTCCTGACTACATGTCCGAAATATGTAAGACTGTAAGACACAGTCTGGTCATACTTGCTTCCAAGGAGCACTTTGGTTGCACTACTTCTACACAGATCTGTTGGTTCTCATGCTATGATATGAGTACTAATAGTACATCTTAACAAACCATGGATTTTTTGAGATGCCTATTTTAATTCCATCCCATGTCACATCTTGGGAGAAGATAAAAATCATGAAACACTCCATATTTTGAGGTTAGTTTAGCTGTCAACATTTTCAGATCTCAAATAATTACAGTATGAAAAATAAACTTACAAATGCTATTCGCCAATTTTATTTAATTTTGAAAAAATATACCCCAAAAATATAGATACCAGTTCTCACATGATTACTTTTTAAATTTAAAATTAACATTCTTGAAAGTTATTTCTCACCTTGTACTGACTCAGAGGATATTTTTCTAGGAAGTATTCATCACATCCACATACTTTTAAAATATATTTGCCCTGGTATTCTAAAACACAGAGTTTTAGTTGTTCAGAGGATAGTAACATACTTCGAGTTTTTTTTCTTATTGCTTCAGCAATTACTTGTTCTGGCACACAGTCATGGTTGATTTTCAGAGTATACTTCTGCTTGTCATTATTTGGAGAAACTATTACCCAGATCACCACTATTATTTGTCCTGTAACAGGAGAATATTATTAGATGCACTCATCATGTCTATTTGATTTTTTCAAGAGACAAATTTCCAGAGCTATGCACTACTCATTACTCTAACATAATAAAAAATGATTTCTAACCAATCTAATTAAATATCGGTAAAACATATAGAAGAAACAAAAAATTTTCATCTCTGATAGGATTGCCAGACAATGTCCAAGTTTCCTATTTTATGGCAAGCATGCAAAACTGGGACTATGGGTCATAAGAATCTGAGACCAAGCTAATTTCCATTTTAAACTGCATGACATACTTAATGGGTGCAACTTTTATGAAGAGTGACTCATGATGTTTTCAAAGGTATTAATAGTACTATAGGTACTATTAATAGTACCTATAGTAGAAAACTATGGGAAGGAAAGAAAAAATTAATGGAGACTTATAGATGCTGAAAAGAGCTGGGGTTTAGTTCAGTTGGTAGAGCGCTGCTCTGCACTCTGAGGCCCTCAGTTCGATCCCCAGCACCACAAAAATGGGAGAACGACCTGGCAACTCACTCCTGAAAACAATGCTAAATAATCAGTCATTGAAAACCCTATGAAGGTTGCTATGAGTTAGACCTGACTCGACAGTACCTAACAATAACAGCAAAGATGCTGAATTAGAATAATAGAAAAGATGAGAGAGGAAGGGTCAGAAGATGAGAAGCAAAGAAGAATGTGGATTTTCCAATCTTCTCCTACTAAGATCAATTAAACCAGAAGATCCCAACCCCTCAAAAATGTGAAAATGGAAAGAGTGAACCAATGTGAATTATGTTCAAGTCCAACTTTTTAAACTTTCCTATTTGCTGGAAATTTTTCATAAGCAAGGAAAAATGCAAATAGCATTCTATTTTTAAAAGTTTGCTAGAGTAGAAAAGAATTTCAAAAGACCTTATGTTATATGGCATTAAACTACTTTGAATAATAGGGGTGAAAAAGAAATAGGACGTCTTAGTTTATTCTAACATTATTTTATACTTAATAGCATGTGAGAATTAATTTATTCTTTTCTTTTTCTTTTCTTTTCTTTTTTTTTTTTTTGCGGTACTGGGGTTGAACCCAGGGCCTCGTGTTTGCATGTCCTGCAAGTGCTGGGCCACTGAGCTGTACCTCCAGCCCATTTTTTTACTTATTGAAACAGGGTCTCACTAAGTTATGCAGACTGCCTCTGGTCTCGAACTTGTGATCCTCCTGCCTCCGCCTCCCAAGCCACAGGGATTACAGGTGGGCGCCACCGCACTTGGCAAGAGAGGAAATCCATTCTACAACTTCAGACTGAAATCTTCACTTTGTTGTCTTAAAATATATAGATATTTATCTGACACAATGATATTCATTTCCAAATCAATACAGTTCATGTATTTTCATGTTCACTTAATCCTAGAAATTGGCACATTAAATTTCACATATATCTTTTTATCACTCAATATGATTAGACTTAATTACTGCACTTAATATTAAGAAACTTCTTTCTCGCTTAGTAATAATAAGAACCTGCAAAGCTTTCTGAAAATTTCAAAAATGTTTCTGCTTATACTTGTTCTTATTTATTTATTCACTTATTTTTTTGTGGTGCTGGAGATCAAACTAAGGGGCTGAGGCATGCTAGGCAAGTGCTCTACCACTGAGCCATACCCTTGCCCCTTCTGTTTTTATTTTTAAAAAAGATAATTGATGCTAATTTTTTTAGTATCCTAGAAAATAGTGAATTTCAAATTCAAAGGTTTTTAGTTTTACTGAGATAAATTCACCAAGGGATTAGCAGCACTGCATACACACAATTCATTCAATCAATAAATGTTTTCTGTCCCCAAGTTGTATGCTCAATTATATCTTGTCAGGATAAGCAGTTCCTGTCTTCAAGGAGTTTATCATCTAACTAGGAAAAAGACTGTACAAAAATAATTGGCAAAGGTAGACTAATTCGCTATAGTAACAATTATAGTAAATGGACAATTTTCTTACCTTTATCTAATTTATTATATATGTGCTTTGGCAGTTCAGGTGAAGATTCTACATTTGGAGGATAGACATACATTGCTCTACTATGAGGTGAATTGAGATCCCTAAGATCCACAGCTTCTTTACAAACATTCAGAATATTTCTTCGGAAGTCCTGTACTTCTGGATCTTTAACCATATCAAATTCACACACTGGCATGCCGATAACAAAACCTTAAAAATATTATATAAAGAATGTAGCATTCTATTAAGCACACAGTATGGACTTGTTTCTTATGAATAGGGAACTGTGCATGGATTTGGAAGATCATAAGAGTCAAGAGGTTTCTCTGGGTTAAAAAAAACTTTGATGAATATGTATAGTGGAAGTTGATAAGGTCTAAATATTTTTAATATATAAAATACATCTTTTATATATGTCAATATACTGCACTGAATTCATTATCAATGATTCTTGCAAAGTAATAAAATAGGGATAGAACAAATCTAAGTCCTCCTACAAATGGTATTTCTTAAAGAAACCTTAGAGAATATCAACATATTAAAAATAGTTCCATAATTTAATACTCAAAAATACTTAAGATTTGTAAAGATTTTTAAGATTACAAAATTATTGGTTCAGACAAAATATTTCAATAATGAGACAATTAAGCTGCATAATTATCAGCATTTTAGAATAGGAGGACAATGTCATTTAGCTGGAAATTATAGCATACCAATTTCTCGATTGAGGATCTTTTCTTCACGGTTGCCTACTGGTTCAATTACTTTTAAAAAGGGTTGAAAAAGCCGAAGGTCACAAAGTCGTCTTGTTTCATCAAAAAATTCTTCCCTTTCTGCTTCTTGGGTAACACTTACGAAAATGTAAGAAGATTCATCTTGAAGAAGTTGATGGAGAGGGTATTTTCTTGCTTCTTTAAATAATTCATGCTTTATAGTTACTAATGTAGCCTCACGGAGGCATTCTAAAGTCACTATCATTCCATTTGGTAGTAAACATTCTACTAGGATTCGTGGGGGCATCAAGTGGATGCCCCACAGTTCGCCTGATGATGGTCGTGGAGGCATTGTTCTGATCCTTTACAAGTTTTACATATAAAACCACTTTAAGGAATTAGATGTATGGCTGTTCCAAAGCAGTAACCTATGTGAAAGAAGGAAAACATCTGTTAAAAGAGAAAACCTCCAAAGAATTCATTTACGGCATTGCTAAATGTAAAGACTCATTTTCTGTAGCTTGAATTGATATTCATTAATAATAATTCATCTTAAGTATTTTAATTGAGACTGTTGCTCTAAATTAAGGTAAAAAGAATTGGTTTTAGCAGATTATAAAAGCCACTTGTATTTAATTAAATTTAAGAAAGTCGTTAAAAAATACATTTAAGTAGATTTTCTAAGTTAGGTCTCATCAAGACAGAGCTGAGGCTATGGAAAGAATGAAAAGTAAGTTGTAATTCACCCCAAATCCCCACGATGTATCACCTTTATCATTCTCTGTTATTTTATGTAGCAGTAGAACTTGGACTAGAAAGGATCTTTTAGGGTTTAGGGCCATTGCTCTTATTTTAGAGATGAGTAGAAGTATAGAGAAGTCAAATCTTTTTCCTTTTTCACTTCTTACCCTAACCTGCAGTGATGAGAAATTACATGGCTTAAGTCTTCCTTTCCTTCTTAAACCAATCTTTGTAATTTCCCTTTTTGGTGGTGGGGTGAGACTGATTCTTATCCAGATGGTACCTTAGACCACTCTATTTTCAAAGTGTGATTTAGGTATATTCACAATAACAAACTGTTACCCATGCATTTTCCTTGAAGTGTGATGAATCTGTAATGATGCATACACTTGCTCAAATAACTCGGTCTCAGTGTTTCTGACTGAAATGAAGTCTTCTACACACAAATGGGACCCATGACTCCTCTAATCACCTGTGTTAAGAACTTGCAAGATTTTACAAACTATTAAGTGTTATTATGATTTGAGGGCCCTTAAGTTTTTAGACTTCAGCAATCTTGGGGGTTATTTTGGAAGATACTATCAAAATCTACAAAACACAAATTTAAGTCTTGTTGTTAATGCTTATGTTGTTAGGTGCCCTAGAATTGGATGTGACTCATAGCAACCCTGGGTTCAACAAAATGAAACTCTACCCGACGCTGGGCCATGTCCAGCACTATCGTCAGTGCTTCTCTGCAATTTGCTGCTCGGTCCTTCTCCCAAACCTATAGCACTCAAAGAGTGTGAAGATTTATGTGCACATTTTTTTTGGGGGGGGGATTAAATTCACAGTTACAAAACAGAATAAAGGCTATTGTGGAGAAATGCGAGGTCCTATGAAAACACTGTGCTCATCTGACACAGGGCTGGGTGGGAAGGTATCCCACAGAAGGTAACTTGTAAACAGACCCATGTGGGGATAAGCAGGAGCTCCACAAACAAAAGGAGAAGAGGTGATGAGCCCGACTTATTTAGTCCAGACCCTACCGCCCCTGACTCCTCTCCATCACGCCCATCCACACTAACTCATCATGAACTCTCTCCTTAGCCTGTCTACCGTCCTTCATCTCATGCGTAGCACCAGAAGCAGGCCACCACCATCTCTTGCCTGGACCACTGCACCGTCTCCTTGTGATTTTGTTTGCCCCTGTGATCCATCCTCTACTTCACAGCCAGTATGACCTAACGAGCAAGAGGGCCTAATCTGATCAGATGCCTCGGCTATGCTGAGTCCTGGTTGTAAACAAGTGAGATGGTATGCTTCAAAGTTATAACATATGAAGAAGAGGAGCAGGAATAACAGAAATGTCCTCTTCACACCCCTGGGAACATGAACATTCACTGAGACAATGAAGAATATAAGACAATGAAGAATACAAGAAAATTATTTTTTGATAGTTGAAAATATTTTTCAATCTTACAAAAGAGATCTACTGAAGTTAGAGGATTTAAAATATAATTATTGAGCTGGGCGTGGCAGTGCATGCCTATAATCCCAGCAACTGGGAGGCTGAGGCAAGGTGGTACATGTGAGTTCAAGGCTAGCTTCAGGTACAGAGTAAGAGTCTGTCTCAATAAAATAAAATAAAATAATCACATTTCCTGTACTTTTAAAGGAAAAATCACTGGCTAGTTAAAAGACCAGATGGATCAATTTGTGTATACAATTACATAAATGACTTAAACTTTTAAAAATATACCCAAAATTTGAAGAATGCAAGGGAAAATGCCAAATGACTACTTTTACATGATGATCTGCCAGAGTAAAAAAGTTCAAATAAAAAGAAAACCAAAACCACAAGCCACACCAAAATAGCAGCTGTGTTTATGGTTTTCTTTGGTAAGTGGTGCAAAGAAGTCTATGTTACAGGACCGCTGGGGCAACTATTTTCTATAATAGCCCTCAGAGTCTCACATATTCCTTAAGAATTAGTGAAAGAGAAGTCTAGTATAGCAGAGCATTCATTTTATTCCCTACATGAGTAGCTAACTCAACTATTGGACTGGGATTTAGCTCAGTTGATAGACTACTGTTCCACACTCTCTGAGGACCTGGGTTTGATCCCCAGCACCACAAAAAATGGAAGAAAGATGTGGCAATCCACTCCCGAAGCAATCTCGAAATAATCAGCCATTGAAAACACTATGGGGATCACTATGAGTCGGACCCGAGTCAGCGGTACCTAACAATAACAACTCAACTATTAAATAGTCAAGACACACCCTTTTCATAAAGAGAAAAAAATGTGATCATGGCCTTAAAACACTTGGAGATCCTGGTAGGCAAGCACTGACTGACTTCATGGCAATTACTATGCAGAAGACAGAGGATGCTGCTAGCTCTCTAACAGTTACCTGCCTTCTCCTTCTGGGTCTTATTCTGTAAGAACCATTATCCCAGAACTCACATACAGTAGTGTAGAAAAGGCGGATGGAGCTACCATTTTATTATTTAGTATGTGCATGCGCTTAAGCAGGCATTAACCCTTTTAGGGGTAGGTATTACCATTCTACGAATGAGGAAACTGAAGGTCAGAGAAGTTACTTCCCACCAGAAAATGGACTTTTGAATTCAAGTTTGGATGATTTTAAAGCACACACAATAACCTCAATGTGGTTATAGGCAGTTATGGCCATACAGTAATATTCGATGGTGGGGAGTAAGAGAATGGACTCTAAAGTTTCACGAGGTTCAGATTTTAGCTTCCTTAGTAAGAGCTGCCCCCACACGTCTATCAGTTTGCCTCACTGTGGGGGCTTGCATGTTGCGATGAGGCTGAGAGCTCTGCCACTGTAACCTCGGACATGAGCACTGTAACCTCGGACATGAGCACTGTAACCTCGGACATGGTGGACAGGTTTTCAGCTGAGCTTCCAGACTAAGACAGACTAGGGAGTAGGACCTGGAGAGCCACTCCCAAAACAACGAGCCATTGAGGATCCTATGGATAGCAAAGAAACACTGTCAGATATAGTGCCGGAAAATGAGGCCCCCAGGTTGGAAGGCACTCAAAAGACTACTGGGGAAGAGTTGCCTCCTCCAAGTAGAGTCTACCGTGATGATGGAAATGGAGTAAAACCCCAGGGTGCTCAACTTGCTGATGTGGCACAACTCAAAATGAGGAGAAACAACTGTAAACATCCATTAATAATTGGAACATGGAATGTACGTAGTATGA